>VWZD01002248.1:33326-108417 GCA_013396695.1 Sakesphorus luctuosus | reverse complement strand
GTGCCCCCCTGCCCTGGCTGCCTGGGCCTTGTGTCAGTGCCAGGCACAGCCAGTGCCCCCTGCCCTGGCTGCCTGGCCCTTGTGTCTCTGGCTGCCTTGCTGATTCAGATCCCCTCTTTCAGCTGTACACAGCTTCTTCCTAAATTTTTCTGTAGAGTGTCATTCCAGGACACAGAGCTACAAAATCCTTTCCAGCTGAATATATAAGTATACTAAACATGTGGATTTTTACAGTTTTAGACAGACCTCTTTTTTTCCCTTTTCTTTTAAGCCCAAACTTGCAGAAAATCTGGCTGGAGATTTCCTTGCTTCCTAACCAATGGCATTTTACCTCTGTTAGTGATAACAGTAGAGATAACAGAGGAGAGACTTTGCTTTGCTCAGCTCATTTCAATGCAGAAATTATCCTGTGCTTGGTGTGAGTTTCTGTGTCCTGCCCATGTCCCTTCTCCTCTCTGGCTGTGGCTGGGTGGGAATCTCATGTAGTGTTAATTGTAACACAATTTTAGGAAAACAGTTCAGTCTTTGCAGCTGCAGGTGACCCTGAGGAAGCACCAGTGTGTGTGACCAGGGCCCTTGTGGGAAGCCACAACAAATTTTCTCACTGGCATTTGGCCCTTGGTGATGCTTTTCATCTTCAAACTTCATGTTAGGCTTAGCTTCTAGTTAACTTACTGCCAACTTCCTATTTTTGTACCTTTGGGAAAAATGATGCATCACCAGTCTGGCAGCTTTTGGTGTGGGCTTGGTCCTGTCTTTGCCCTGGGCTCTGATGATGTGACCCACCAAAGTTCTTGTTTTCAGAGGGTCTGGGACTGGCTGCATTTAGGCTCCAACTCTGCTTTTCTGCTTCTTGAGGTGTATTTCACTCCAGAGCTCTGGCCTTATTTACTGCCTTTTGCTCTCTCTAAGCTGGTGGAATACTGGCTGTAAGAAAGGGATCTTTGTGTTTGTTTTTATGCTCTTGGTTTTTTTCCCTTTAGAAGTGAAATGCTTTTTAAAGGTGATGTTCTGCTTTGCACATGGACTGTACCTGCATCAAAATTTTTGTAAATACGGGAGATTTGGGTTTAGCTTTGAACTGTAGTTATTTAATCACCCAACATCTCTCATGAAGATATAATATTACAGGAAGCCCTGATGTGAGAGCTCATTAATCTGCAGATAATCTGGGCATGCCAGTGGATGGACAGAGGGACAGGAGCAGAGTTTCTAAGTCTGTGGCTCTTTGGGCACTTTATTGGAGTCTGTGTTGCAGTGGAAAGAGAGGAAAGCAAATAGGCCACAATGGGGACACATAATTCTCCTTTCATGCTGGTAGAGGACAAATCCATTCTGGTTGTGTGTTTTAGAAGCTGATCTGTATTGTGTCATTTATTGTTATTCCAAGGCAATAGTAACTGAAATATCTTTACCCTCCTGCCTTACTTTTCTGTAGGTGTTAAAAGTCTTTAAATATCAATGCAGTTACACAATTGAGAAAAGACAATTAAAGGAAAAGAAGATTGTAATTTTAAAAAAATAAGGAAAAATAAAGTGGACAGGAAATAGAAAGAGATTACCATTTCCTCATGCTGTCAGCAATGGTATGAGGAGTCCCAGGCGATGGTTGTGGCTCCACAGCAAATGGAAACCCTGGGCCCACATGGAGGAGGCTGGACAGCAGCAGGGGGAGGGCAGCTCTTGGCACCTCTGCATCCCTCACAGGCTTGGAAATTCCCAGCTGCTGCCCACCCAAGTGATGGCACTGTGCTTCCATGGCACGGGTGAACCCTCGGTGGGCACAGATGGCAGGAGCTGGGAGCCAGCGTTGGGCCCCTGTCATGGTTTAGCCAAATAGGCCTAAAATTTAGGTTTTAAAGTTCAGACCAGGCCTGGAATTGTCAGCTGACTTGAGCTGGGTTAGGCTAGCTAACAGCTGACTTCTTCTAGCCGGTAATATTGTATTCCATACCATGTTACCACACCATCTCAGAAGGGGTAAGAGCCGGTGTGTGGGTGTGGCTTGGGCAGTTCCATCATGGCTGAACCAGGAGGAGAACGTCCTGCAGCTCTTCTACTGTGCTGGGCCCTGCTCCAGCTGCTGCTTCTTGCCTTTTGTTTGAGTTCAGGGAAGTAAAAGTATTGTGTTGTTACTTTTTCTGTTTCTTGCAAAGTGTCTTTTAAAGTGCCTATGAATCTAGAGCAATAGATTTTGTATTAACTAGAGAGTGGGAAGTTATTTCTTGTTATACATAACTTGTGGAAGTGTGTGTGTTATATTGTAGCTTCCTTTTAATTTTCTCCTTTCTGTATAAATCCAAATAGTTAGTTTCAGCTTAAACCTAGTTTGGAGGGTTTTTTTCCCTCTCCCTCTTCTTCCCTTTTCACTCTGTCTTGGACAGTTGGCATTTTGCCAGCTCAACCCAAGACAGCCCCCCAGACTGGTTTGGTGCTGAAGGGAAGGGGCTCTGTGTGGGCTCTGCTCTCCCCCTGGTGCTGCTGCTGAGCCTGCTCAGGGCTGGCTGGGTCCCTGCAGGGCTGCCAATGCAGGGCTGCATCCAGCCACTGCCATCCCATGCCACAGCCCCAGAGATGCCCCAGCTTGGCAAGCGGCTGCACCAAGAGCAAAGCAGCAGGACCAGCTTGGCATTCAGGGGCAGTCTCAGCCCTTTGGTTGTTTGCCAGCATCTTATTTTCCTGATTTGTTGGTTTTCCTGAGCAGCACATCAGATTCCAGAGCGAGCCATGGAAGGCTCTGGGTGCTGATGGGAAAAAAACCCCAGCCTGGTAAAATAAACCAGATGCTGTCANTATTTAATTTATATTTATATTTTAGCAGAACAAAACTGCATCTTGCAGGCTGCTTTTTTGGCAGAAAACGTGCCAAGATCAAATTGATCGAAGATGTTGTGAGGAGCAGGCCAGTGGCTGTAATGGAAACCCTGAGGCTTCAGGGTAGGCTCTGCCCTCTGGAAGGAAGGGAGGAANATAAATCCAAATAGTTAGTTTCAGCTTAAACCTAGTTTGGAGGGTTTTTTTCCCTCTCCCTCTTCTTCCCTTTTCACTCTGTCTTGGACAGTTGGCATTTTGCCAGCTCAACCCAAGACAGCCCCCCAGACTGGTTTGGTGCTGAAGGGAAGGGGCTCTGTGTGGGCTCTGCTCTCCCCCTGGTGCTGCTGCTGAGCCTGCTCAGGGCTGGCTGGGTCCCTGCAGGGCTGCCAATGCAGGGCTGCATCCAGCCACTGCCATCCCATGCCACAGCCCCAGAGATGCCCCAGCTTGGCAAGCGGCTGCACCAAGAGCAAAGCAGCAGGACCAGCTTGGCATTCAGGGGCAGTCTCAGCCCTTTGGTTGTTTGCCAGCATCTTATTTTCCTGATTTGTTGGTTTTCCTGAGCAGCACATCAGATTCCAGAGCGAGCCATGGAAGGCTCTGGGTGCTGATGGGAAAAAAACCCCAGCCTGGTAAAATAAACCAGATGCTGTCAAAGAAAATAAAGCAGAGAGTCTGTTACAGAGAGCTTCCCTTGAAGAAAAGGAAAGTATTTCATGCAGCATATATTGAATTTTCTGCGGTTTATTGTGTTTACTTTGACCTGTGAAGCTGCTGAAGTTCAGCTGGGTGTGGGTGTTGCTGTGAGGAAGGCACAGACTGGATTCTTCAGGAATACCTCACTGCGTTCCCTGGCTTTCCAGGGGAGCAGCTAGTGAGTTCTACATGCAAAGAGAAACAGGTGAGGAGTGTGGAGTTTGAACTCAGAGGACCCCAACTATTNAGGAAGGGAGGAAGGAAGGAAAGATGAAGGCAATGTCAGTCTGTGATACTTCCTGGGGATGAATTTCACAGCCTGTTCAGAGGGGAGAATTCAGATTTGGGAGCAGTGTCTTGGGAAAGGCAAGAATATTGTGAGTCCTCTTTTTCTCAGTGCTGATACATTCCAGACTTTGGTGTTCCTGGTGATTTAATCCATCCTAAACCTCCCAGTTTGATGGATATGTGTCTCCAATGTCACTGGCTTACTGCACTCTCAAGCAAAAGCACCAGCAACTATGAATGAGCAGGAAAGGAGGAGGCAGAAGTGGTTTTGTAGCAGTGATCCAGGAATAACACTGATATCTGAGCCTCTTTTCAACCACCTCATATCATGTCAAAGCTAGTTTTAGCTTTGTTAGCATGTTATTTTGGCCAAGACATTCACATTTTAGTTTTTTGGGGGTTTTTTGGTGCAGTCTGTGCCATGTCTGGTGTAACTCATGTCTAGTGCACTCAGCAGGCCATTGAGAGGAGCTTGGGTATTGCAGTGCCCTGGCACATTTGGGAGTAATTTCCCTCTTTGTGCAGCATTTCTCAGTAGTTCCTTAGGGTGGCTGCTCTGGAGGTGGTGAGGTTTGTGCCCTCACACCATCAGACCCAACACCCAGGCAAAGAGATTTGTGTTTTGAGGGCCCTCTGATCACTGTTTTTACACATTAGGGGAATTAATGCCACAACTTGTGTGATGTTTGAATTCCCTGTCCCTTGTCAGCACTTACACCCCTTCAGAAGTTACTGACCATCCTGAAGAATTTTCCCAGTAAGTTGATGAGGCAAAAAAAAAATCTTTCCTTCTTTATTAAAAAAATATTAACAAACAAAAGTGTTGTATATTATAATATTTAAGGCTGATCTTTTTATGACCCCACAAAAGGAAGATGATGGAAAATGCCCATTCCTCCTGTTTCTTGCACCAGTTACAGGAGGAATGATCAACTGGGAAGCACAATCTCCTTCAGCTCCACTTGAACTTCCCTTTCACTGTCAGACTCTCCTTTTGTGTGGCTCACACAGAGCAGGGTTTGAGTGGCACTCAAGTTCCACACCTGCAGCAGAGAACAGGCTGGGTTCCTCTGCCAAACCTGAGCCCTGGGGCAGCTGCCCCTCCTCACTCCAAGGATTTGCAGAGACTGTGCAACAATTCATTTTATATCCATTGGAAACTTTGGAAGAAGTAAAGGTCATATAGTACAAACAGCTTGAAAGATTGGTTTGTTTCTTTAAAAAAATTACATTTTGGAATGCATCTTTCTGAACCATTTGTGATAGAATGAGGTCCAACTTCATTTCTATGAGACTGTGTCACTCTCTTTTCTTCCAATTTTGGTAGAATTGAAGCAGCATTTTCCACTGAGAAAACTGTCAGTTAAAAAACGGCCTTCTCTTTGGTTGCTGGGCTGTACCTGCTCCACGGTACCCAAGCAGGTTCCTGAGGGTGTGACTATTGCAAATCAAAAAGCTGTTGGTGGTTAATTAAATGTGGAGGGGCAATAACTTTGCTTTAAAAAGTACAGTATTGGGCTGGGGTTTTTTGGTAAGGAGTGGTGACAGAGTGTCAGCCTCTGTGTCCTGTGAAATAACAGCAGCTTTGCCCTGAGAAACCTCCAGATGGTGGCTATGGAAAGGAAAGGTTACAACTGAAAGGTGGGGAGTTAAAAATACCCAGGTTATATTTGACAGTGTATCAAGGGATCCAGTAAGGCCTGAAAGAAAAACTGGCATGGCAAGAACAGATCAAAATTTATTTGGTTTTTTGTTTGTTTGTTTGTTTGTTTTTTTCCCTGATTAAGGATGTTCATGTTTAACTTTTCAGTTTGAGGTGAAACCCTTTCTGTCTTGGTGCATCAGTTCCCACACTGACCTTATCTCTACCCAGCTCTTAATCCCTTTATCTCCTGTATTCTGAATAATGCTAAAAATTAGCAGAGTATCTTTTTTGACTCTGCCTCTTTTTGTATTGGTTTGTTGGGTTTTTGTTTGTTTGTTTGTTTGTTTTTTTCCTTTGGAAAACAATTCACTTCATTGCCTTTCATTCTGGAGGAATTTTGTGGTAATTGGGTCTGAATCGAAACATTCTTTTTTTTTTTTTTTGCTAATATGTTATTGCCAAAAGTTGTTTGTTTGTTTGTTGTGTGTTAATTTTTAGATAAAAGAGGGAAGTCCAGAGGCAGCTGGATATACATTAATCTTAGCTAAAAGCTTTTCAGCAGATTAACCCTGGAAGGCAAAAAGGATGTGAGCACAGCTGGAATAAATGATTGTTTTCTATTTCATAGAAATACCCACAAAGCTTTTTATTTTGGGGATTCACACTGAGGATTACAAAATTATCTCCTTCTGCCTTTTTTCAGGCTTCCTTTTAAAAGTGGCCCAAGGCTGTCTGTATCCATCTATTGCTGTTGAGCTGGTGAAATATGTCACCCAAATTCTTCCCAGCCCTCTCCTGCACTATCAGTGCAGGAGATTTTTATCTGTTTATCTGCCCTTTGGCCACACCAACCCCCTGCAGCGCTCCAGGCTGGGCACAGAGTGGCTGGAGAGCAGCCAGGCAGAAAGGGACCTGGGGGGACTGAGGGACAGGAAGCTCAACAGGAGCCACCAGTGTGCCCAGGTGGCCAAGAAGGCCAATGGGATCCTGGCCTGGATCCAAACTAGCGTGGCCAGCAGGCCCAGGGCAGTGACCCTTCCCCTGGACTCTGCCTTGGGGAGGCCACACCTTGAGTGTTGTGTTCAGTTCTGGGCCCCTCAGTTCAGGAAAGAGATTGAGGGGCTGGAGTGGGGCCAGAGAAGAGCAACAAGGCTGGGGAAGGGACTGGAGCACAAGTGCTGTGGGGAGAGGCTGAGGGAGCTGGGGGTGTTTGGGCTGGAGAAGAGGAGGCTCAGAGGTGACCTCAGCACTGTCTGGAACTGCCTGAAGGGAAGTTGTAGCCAGGTGGGGGTTGGTCTCTTCTCCCAGGCACTCAGCAATAGGACAAGGGGGCACGGGCTCAAGCTCTGCCAGGGGAAATTGAAGTTGGAGAGCAGAAAAAACTTCTTTGCAGAGAGAGTGCTCAGGCATTGGAATGGGCTGCCCAGAGAGGGGGTGGATTCCCCATCCCTGGAGGTTTTTAAAGTGAGCTTGGCCGTGGCACTGAGTGCCATGATCTGGTAAAGGGAGTGGAGTTGGCCCAAGGGTTGGACTTGATGATCTCGGAGGTCTTTTCCAACCCAATCCATTCTATGATTCTATGATTGTGGGGCATATGTGTAGCTTGGTGCTTGTGCCACACTCTTGTACCAACATACCAGTTGTGTACTGTAGTTTCTACCTTTTTGTTTGGCCCTGGAGGGAGGTCAAAGCCCTCCTGGGGACATGAGGGGTAATTACTGAGCATCCAGAAAGGTTCGGTGCAGAGGAGGCTGTGCCAGCCATTCCAGTTGCACAGAAAAGGCAGTTTTCACGTGTCAGCTGAGGATTCCAGATTCCTGCTGCTCCCTGGGCTGCCCTGACTGATGGATGTCCCAGCTGGGCCCGGGGCACTCTGCCTGGGGAAGGGAACCTGGCACTGCAAAGGGGCCCAGCAGTGATGCAGACGATGCCCTGACTCCCTTAGCAACTCCCTGATGTGATGCAAGGGGTGGACTTGTGTCTCTGGAGTTTGGAAGAGAGCTCTGGTCAAACATACTTTAAGTTAAATTACTGCTTTTTTTTCCTCTAAACTATTGTCTGACTGAAAAATCCATACAGACTGTCTTTCTCTGTCTCCTTCATCACAGCATGAAGTTTGTTTCCTTGCAGTCCTGGGCTCAGCCACGTGCATTTTTTAGGAACCTGTGCTGGCTCTGGCTGGGGTAGAGTTCATTGTTTTCACAGGGGCTGGGGTGGGGCTGGTTTGGATTTGTGCTGAGCACAGGGCTGACAATACAGAGATGTTTGTGTCATTGCTGGGCAGGGTTTGCACAGAGCCAGGCCCTTCTCTGCTGTGTGTGCTGCTGCTCTGGGGAAGGTGTTGTGAGGGCATGGAAAACTGGGAGGAGACACAGCTGGGCCAGGGGACCCCAAGTGACATTCCAGACCATGTGATATCATGCTCAGTGAGGGGAAGAAGGAGGAAGGGGCAATGTTTGGAGTGATGGAGTTGGTCTTCCCGAGTCACCTTTACACATGAGAGGCCCCTGCTCTCCTGAAGGTGCTGAACACCTGCTGTCCATGGGAAGCAGGGAATCAAATCTGTGCTTTACTTGCCTTATGTGCTCAGCTTTTGTTTTCCCATTTTAAACTGTCTTTATCTTAGCCCATGATTTTTCTAGTTTTTACCCTCCCAGTTCTCTCCCTGATCCTGCTGGTGGGACAGTGAGTGAGGAGCAGGACTTTGGGTGGTGGGAGCCGAACTGTGCAGCCCAAGGGCCTGGAGACAGCTTCTGACAGCCAAAAACTCAGCCCTCCTCTAGCTGTGGTCTGGCTTTGGGGCCATAAACTGTCTGCCACATCCTGATAGCAGCCTGATTCCTCAGAACATAAAGCCAGGCAGACTTGGAGAGAGGGGGTTTTAGATAAAAGTGATAAAAGGAGGATTCCGAGATGGACATAGAATCATAGAATGGATCGGGTTGGAAAAGACCTCCGAGATCATCAAGTCCAACCCTTGGGCCAACTCCACTACCTTTACCAGATCATGGCACTCAGNACTTGTGCTCCACTCCCTTCCCCAGCCTTGTTGCTCTTCTCTGGACCTGCTCCAGCTCCTCAATCTCTTTCCTGAACTGAGGGGCCCAGAACTGAACACAACACTCAAGGTGTGGCCTCCCCAAGGCAGAGTCCAGGGGAAGGGTCACTGCCCTGGGCCTGCTGGCCACGCTAGTTTGGATCCAGGCCAGGATCCCATTGGCCTTCTTGGCCACCTGGGCACACTGTTGGCTCCTGTTGAGCTTCCTGTCCCTCAGTCCCCCCAGGTCCCTTTCTGCCTGGCTGCTCTCCAGCCACTCTGTGCCCAGCCTGGAGCGCTGCAGGGGGTTGGTGTGGCCAAAGGGCAGGACCTGCACTTGGCCTTGTTGAACTTCATCCCATTGGAATCAGCCCATCTCTCCAGTCTATCCTGATCCCTCTGCAGAGCCCTCCTGCCTTCCAGCAAGTCGACACTCCCTCCCATCAGGAGTGATCTGTGGTTTGCTTTCCAACAGCTTATTGTAAAACAAAGGATAATGTAAAAGAAAATTAAATTTTTACTGCCTGTATGACATCACATTTCCTGTTGAGCTAAGTGTTTTGATGAGAAAAGTTGCACTTGGGTTTTAGCTGATCCTTTAGCACTGTTGTGGTAGGGATTAACTGCTGCTGGCTGGGAATGTGTGAGCCTGAGCTCCCACTGCTTCTGCTGGAGCAGGCAGGGGAGGAGATGTTCCCCTGCCTGACAGTTTATAGAAACTGGATAAGTCTGCACTATTTTAGAGATGGCAATGGCAGGAAAGACTGTTCCAGGAAAGACAGTAAAGACTGTTAGGCAGCTGCAGCCTAAGCTGCAGCTCCTTCTGGTCACCCCTGGGGAAGTGAAGCCCTTTCCTCTCCTGTTTGCCAGGAGCAGCACCTGGGCTGTTGCACAGCCCCTCCCTGGCACCAGCCTGGCCATCCAGGTGTTGTGCAGGTGCTGCTGCAGAGGGACAGGTCCCTGCCCCACCCTCTGCTGCACTGCCCAGAGCCCTTGCTGCCTGTCCCTCTAAGTACAGGGGGTGCAAACTCCCTCCTGAGTGCCCAGTGCACACAGAAGGCTTCCCCACATTTCATTTATCACCCTGACAAGAAATAATTTGAGCTCCCTGGGGAGGGGCATCTCAAGATGTTTCTGTAATGGGGTAAGTTCACAATAGAATTTGGACTCCAGTTTCACCATAAGGATTTATTTCCTTTGTGCATTTCAGTTTATGGGAAACAGGGAGGGAAAAAAAAAACCTTAGACCATCTATTTTATTCTTTCCTGGGGTTTATTAATCACCAGAAAGCAAGCAATACTTCCTGGAGATGTGGTTATTATTGCTTTGTTCTTGCTACCAATATAAATATTTTCGAGATGTCCCTCTAACTGAATGTGTTTGTGTTAAATCAGCAGTTCTGTTCTGTTTATTAAAACCAAACTTTCCCTTATTGAGTATTGTTGTAGAATTAATTACCAGCCTGGTACTGAGCTCCTTTCCTTTCCAACAAGGGAGGATTAAAGCAGCAGACACTGGGAATACATCAGCCCTCAGCAGTTCTCAGAAAGCTCTGACTGAGGCCTTGAATTTGCTGTTTTGTTCTGCACGTGCCTTGACCTAAAGATTAGGTGAAGGCTTTAGGAGAAATCCCTCATAATTACATCCAGGAATTCCCTACTGGGAGAGAATACTGTGCAGTGTGGGCAATTTTCTTGGTGACCTCCCTCTGATACAGTCTATGCCAAGAAATAACCCACCTTTGGCTTTCTCCTCTCTTCTGAGGATGCTCTGTGAATTCCAGGGATGATGCTGACCTGCTAAATCTGGTTGCTGCCAAATGTGCTCCCCTCAAGCTCTGTGGTCTGTATCTTGGGTCTGGAAACCCACGCCAGAAATGGCAAAGAAAACAATAATCCTGAAGTAGCTCTGGTAAAAGCCTCATGTTTCTGGAGAGGGCCCACCAAAGGCATCCAATTTTACATTTTCCTGTGAGCTCTGTGTGTCTTTCAGTGAGTAGCACTCATTTTCCTGCAGCAGTTCTGGGCGACTGAAGGAGTGTGGATTAAATCAGACACAAGAACCTACTGGAGTGGTTTAACAGCCACTTCCTCCCCTTGGGGCATGCAGATGTTTCTGGCTCCAGGGAAAACGGAGGGAAGGCCTCACTGGCTGGGGATGGAGTGAGGCACAAGAGCTGTGGTGGGGCTGCAAAACCACTCCTGGGGAGATCTGGCAAAGGGCAAAGTTTCAGGCATTGGGTCCTGGAGGAGAGGCAGAAGGAGAGTCAAACCCTGGGGAGTGGCAATGTAGGAATCTGCCCAAAGCATCAGGCTGTAAGTGTTTCACAGAGCTTAGAGGGAGTGTCCTTTGGGAACAAGGCCTGGTCCAGAGCACGCTGGAGCTCCAGTGTGTGCCCCTGGGGAGCACAGATGGGGGGCTGCAGCAGAGAAGGGGCATTCTGCACCAGCTGGAGAGAGATGGGCAGGAAAGACCATGGTCCAGCCAAAATATTCTTTGTTTAACTGTTGGGGAGAAGTGAAATGGAAAACTGGATTTGCCCAGTTTGTTCACTCCTGCCAACAAGGAACGTGGGGCTCTGAAAAAGGCTGCTGGAAGGTTTAGTGCATATTTATTTGTGTCATGGTTTGGGAGAAAGGAGATTTCTTAATGCAGGTGCTTCTCCCATATAACACCAGGTCCTGCTTTGCTTTGTCTGAGCACTGGGATGTGGGAGGAGCAGTTCAAAGAGGAAGATGCAGTGTCCAAGAATTCCTATTTTAATTCCATCCTGAATCAGTTTTGTGCACTTTTCCTGGATGTCTGTGGTTCCCTTCTGTTGCTGTGACGGAGAATCATAGAATCAGTTGGGTTGGAAAAGACCTCCAAGATCATCAAGTCCAAGCCTTGGGCCAACTCCAGTCCCTTTACCAGATCATGGCACTCAGTGCCACGGCCAATCTGCATTTAAAAATCTCCAGGGATGGGGAATCCACCCCCTCTCTGGGCAGCCCATTCCAATGCCTGAGCACTCTCTCTGCAAAGAATTTTTTTCTGATCTCCAACTTCAATTTCCCCCGGCAGAGCTTGAGCCCGTGCCCCCTTGTCCTATTGCTGAGTGCCTGGGAGAAGAGACCAACCCCCACCTGGCTACAACTTCCCTTCAGGTAGTTCCAGACAGTGCTGAGGTCACCTCTCAGCCTCCTCTTCTCCAGGCTAAACACCCCCAGCTCCCTCAGCCTCTCCCCACAGCACTTGTGCTCCAGTCCCTTCCCCAGCCTTGTTGCTCTTCTCTGGGCCCGCTCCAGCCCCTCAATATCCTTCCTGAACTGAGGGGCCCAGAACTGAACACAACACTCAAGGTGTGGCCTCCCCAAGGCAGAGTACAGGGGAAGGGTCACTGCCCTGGGCCTGCTGGCCACGCTATTTTTGGTACAGGATAGGATCCCACTGGCCTTCTTGGCCACAAGAAGGACCTGAGAAAAATGAGCAGGACCCCAGCCAAAGCCATCAGTCAGTGATGTCTTGGCTGAACAGGAAAACATCCATGAATGGGTGGGGAAGGAGGGCAGTGCTTTAGGAAGTGAAGCAGTTGGTCCTTGAAGATGGGTCTGTGCTACCTCAGCCCCAGGAGGCACAGCTGGGCTTGGGGAGGCTCGGAGAGCCTTCAGGAGTGAAAAAGCACTGCCTGGTGTGGGGAGAGAGGTAGCTCCTTGTACATGGGCAGTGCAGGGAGAGGAAAGGAAAAGGAGGAATGATGACTACATAGCACAGGCACCTCCTGTGCCACTCACCTGCAGCCCAGAACCCCATAAAAATGGGACTGTGCTTTTTATTCACATGGCATTTCTGTGGGCAGTATAACTAAACACGGAATCTGTGAGACTCACAGCATTGTGGGGTTTCTTTCCCCAGAGTTTGGGATTTTAACTTTTCTTATTAGCTGGAGGTGATGTCTTTAACAAACACCCATGCAGCGAGTGGAGAGAAAAGGGAGAGGTTGTGAAATGTCTCTGAGCTCCTCTATCTGCTTAGTAATAACAGGCACAGCACAGGGATACTGTGTCTCCTCCTGGATACATTCCCAGCCAGCTTTCCATCCATTCAGGGAAGGAGCAGGCTTGGCTGAAATGATAATGCAGTTTGTAAAGCAAAGGCCAGCTATCACTTTGGCCCCAGAGGTGGCACTCCCTGCTGTGCTCCCACCTACCCCACCTACCCCAGCAGAATTTGGCAGCATAAATTCTTCTACCAAAATCCAGGCACGCTCCAGAAAGGGGGCTTTGCAGTGAAGAGTTTGATATTGCACATTAATGGTATCAGTGATGTCCTTGATTCCTGGGACAGCAAATACTGGGGGACCAGAGTGGGGGAGCAAAAAACTCCAGGTCCAGTGGAACACAGATTTTTAGATGCTTCTGAGGTTTGGATTGTTTTCAATAGCCCTACATAAAAAAGAGCATTTTACAGCAGTTAAAACAAAAATTAATTAAAAATGGCTTAGAAAATGAAAATAAAATGGCTTAGATTAAGCCTGGAGCATAGCTGGCCAAGAGGGAGATTATTCTCAAATGTTCCCTAGGTCAAGCTTTCTTTTTTGCTTGTGTGTTGTCAAAGTATGGATTTAAATCCAATTGTCTGTCCCTGCTAGTTCGCACCACAACAGAGCAGCAATGTTTGTGTTCAGGTGCTGTCCTTTCTCATGGCCTGAGACACCCAACATCTCTGACCAAAAATTCCCCCAACCTCTCATTTCAAGTCTCTTCTGCCTTTAGTGCTGAAAGGTTTTTTTTTTTATGGTGAAAGACTCAACAGTGAGACAAAAAGCTTTCTCCAGTGGGAAACAGCACAGCGAGTTTCTCTCTTTTCAGGTGGCTTTTTAGTTCTTTATAAAATCCTGCAGGTTTCTTATTACCCTTCCAAATAAACACCAGGAATTGAACTTGAGGATGAAATGGTAAATTTGAATTTAAGAGGAGCTGGAGGCTCTTTACAATTCAGCTGTTCAAAGAAGAGAGTTACAATTGTGACTGGGAAATTCAAACCATTATATGCTTTACACACAAATGCCCACACATGTATTCCTATGTTTTTCCATTTGCTGCAGCAAACTAATTAAAGATTGAGAATAACCTGGGTGAGAGTGACAGGGTTTTCTTGGAAATAAATATCAAAACCTAGATCTCTTTTCTTTCCTTGTCCTTCTGTACATGAGATAAGGGCAGTCTGTGCTTTCCAGTAAGAATAAACAATTTAAAGGAACTGGCTGTGATGCTCCTGTTTGAGTTTGGTTTGGTGATAATGGCTTGGTAATGACAGTCTGTAAGTCACTATGAGCATTTTAACATCAACTTTGGAAATTCCAGAGATATTTTATTTGCTCCTTGGTATCTGAAAGCTCTTCCTGCTGAGCATAATGTGTTGAATATAATTCTTACTCAATTACTAGAAGCACACTGTAAAAATTGTTGAAGCTTGGCAAGGGAGCTGTAACACACCCAAAGCACTAATTTACCATTTCCCTCTCATTTGTCTTGCACATGGAGCTGTTTTCACAACTGCAAGTGCAGTTTGAGAAGGGGAGTGGGTTGTCATTATTTGTATTCTTGCATATTTGTGTTTTTAAAGCTGCTTTTTGTCCTCTCTCTTTCTGCACTATGTCTCCATGAGCTTTAGCACAGTGGGATGCAATTATGGGCTCTCAGAGCTGCACAACCCCCGAAGGGTTCCTGAAGTGTTGCTGTAATGAAAATGATCCTTTGCCATTTTTCAGCTGACGTGCCTTGTTGTAGAAGCTGCAGGAATGAACTCTGGTACAGGAAATAAGTGACATTGCACAGGGTTTCTCATCTTGTCCTTAAAGTTTGGCTTTAAAATGTCTGTATTTCTGTTTAGGTCTATTCCTACCTCGCAGTCTCCACTCTCGGGTTAGTGATCTGATACCAAAAGAGTGATTTTCAATGTGAAAAGGTTTGTAAAATGCCATGATTTTGGTTGGCCACCAAGGTTTTTGGGATGAACTAAGTGCTGGAGAGGACAACAGGTTAGGGAAACATGCTGGGGAGCAGCAGGACAGGGAAGAGCAAGAGCTTGTTCCAGTTGAGGGAAGCAACAACCAGGAGCAAGGGGTGAGAATGCCCTCTGGAATCTCCTCCCTGCCCATGCTCTGTGTCAGGACCTGCACACCCCAAGTGATTACTGGCATTTTGTGGTGGAGAGGGTGGGTGGAGGCACAGCTGAAGGACAAGCAAAGTGCCAAGAGAAAACATCAGTTGTCTGTTGGTGCTTTCTCTGGGTTTGTGTGTGTGTGTTTAATCCAGTTGTCAGAATTGTTTTGGGAACATTGGGAACGATTCCTCCTACCAACAGGTGACAAAGGGCCTCGAGAGAGCACAGTGTGTTTAGGAAATCTAAACATTTCTTGAAGAATTATCCAAATCCTCCAGCCTGGCAGAAAAAAGGACAAGATCACTTGAGAATTGTTGGTGCTGCCTTTTAGTGCAGAGCAAGTTGTGTTTGTCCCTGCCCTGGGGGAGGGACCCACCAAACCAGCCACGTGAGACGGAGTTTGTGCGTGGAAGTCAAAATGCTGCTTCTTTCTGCTCAGCTGCAGGTCCTTCTCAGCTTGCCAGGATTATGTTTATTCCTTAGCACTCTCTGCTCAGTGTCCCACACCTCCCTGTCAAAGCCCTGGTGGAGGGAACTGCTGGAAACGGGATGCAGACTAAAGGGACTGTATATTTATTTATGCAGTGGCCTCAGCCATACTTTTCTGGTGTGGTTTGGGGTTTTGGGGCCCCTTCCTCTTCTCTCAAACCCAAGCATTGTTTTTTAATTAAATACACTCTGTTAATTTGATCCTGGATAACCTGTGGAGTGCTGGTACCTGGGGATTTCCCTGCAGGTGGAAAGGAAGCCACAGACTTTGGAGCCATTGAAACACATGGAAGCTCAAATCTCTGCAGCTGTTCAGACAATCTTTGAAACACTAAAGCAAGTTTTATTACAGAGATTAGTTTACATTACACTCATTTATTAAAACCTAAGGACATCTTTATAAAAACTACTGTATATAAAGACAAGAGCAGTGCAAGAGCAGTGTAAAACACATTTTTGGTTTACTTGGCGATCACCTTAGAAAGACAACATGAGTCAGAATATGAAGTTGGAGAATGCTGCAAAAAGTAGGACAGGATTAGGTCAAAAACTAGATTAGCAAATCACTGGACACTGGCACGTATTGATTCCAAACATCAAGGTTATGTAAACAGTATCATTGTCAATGTATTAATAAAGAGAAACCACTGCAACCCTAGAATTTCTAGTTAGCTTAATTAGCCTAAAATTTGTCTGCTGACTATTAAAATAGACTATTGTACTGTATATATTATCTTCTTAGTAATTTACTACTTTTGTAAAAGGAGGACTAGAAGAAATGCCTGTCTTCCAGAAGAAAATTTCTGAGGCTGAGAAAAGATGTTTCTTCCTGGTGAGTGGTTGAGGTTTTCTTTTGGTTGCTTCACTTTTCATCCACCATCACTGATGGTGGTGAAATAGAACTGACCTTAAAAAACCACTTTGACGTGTTGCTTCTTCAAGTGGACAGTCCTCATAGAGAAATTACAGTCAGACTCTAAAAACCAGTTCTCTAAAACAGCTGCTACAATATGCTGCAGTAGACATTAAGAGGCCGGATTATTTTCACTCTGGTTTTGTAAAATTGATAACCAGGCACAAAAGATGGTTCATTACAACACCAAGTCCTGCACAAGCTTTGTAACTTATCTTTTATTGTCCTACGTTATGCACAGCAATTATTGAGAAGTTGGACACTGAGTTCTCAGTCAAACTGAAGAGACAAAATGAGTTGGACAAGGAAGGAGGTTTCTGGAGCATGAAGGTCAGTAATAGCCACTGGGACAGACAGCTGCCATTGTAACACAGATTGGAAATGTTAATTGTTTTTCTGACCAAATCAGGATGGACAGAGAGAAAAATATACCTGTTTTAGTCCAGATTGTTTCTTATAGACAAAGTTGGTGTTTGAACCAGTTTCTTTCTGCAGAAATGACTGAAAGATTCCTTGCAGGTTATCTGGTTCACCGTGATTTTGATCAAAGGAGAGCAGGGGATATCAGAGCAGAGCTGCAGAGAGGGCTGAGATGTTGAGGGGACTGTTTGTGCAGCCAGAGCTCTTGTGCAGTGTCCCAGACACCGAGGAGAAGGGCTGAGACATGGAGGGAGGCAGGGAAACACCCCAAGGGCACCATCTCCCTGGAGTTTAAGGCCCAGCTGGGATTAGTCTTATTCAGGATCTTCTATTCTGCTAAAACAGAGACTATCAGATGATTATAACACACAATTGATGAACAGTAGTTCACCAGCTACAACGTGGATTTATCCATAAGTTAATTAGTAGGCAAAATCAGAATTTCAGCCAGAGAGTATCTACCTTATCTTAACTGGCTCTGTACAGAGAATAAAAGAAAAGAAACCAACAAAAAGCACATCCATTACAAGGGATATGTGTACTAGAAGGAAAGCATAAAACTGCTCAGTTATAACACACAATTCCCAGAGGGAAAAAAACCCTTACAAAATACAGTAAGTCACACAAACCAGTATCTAATACAAATTCCTCCATGAACATAAGCTTTTTACAAAGCTCTCTGGGGCAGCCATCACCCCACAATGAAAGTAGATGCTGGCAGAAGGTAAAAGATAAAGAGGTGCTGCAGAGTGCCAGGGTAATTACTGTAGATCTGCACATTTCTGGGTGTAGGTAAGCACTTTTTGGGTGTCTGCAGGACTTATGGATCTTGGAGACAATGAGGGAGTGTGGAGAGGGCGTGATGTTGGCAGAGGAATGGATGGCATTGCCTCCAGCTACATCATCTCCTTTGCTTTCCTTGGGAGTTGGCACCAAGAGCAGCACCTTCCATCCCACGGGATCAGCTCTCCCACCCCAGGAGCACAGACCTTTTCCCTGCAGAACCTCTCAGGCTCCAGGAGGGAGCATGTTGGACTGTCTGCCAGGATCTGCAAGCTCCTCAGGGCATGTCTTTGCTGAGGGCCCTTTTTGCCCCCAGCTGAAGTGCTGTGGATGGTTCTGCAGTGCTCTGAGGGCACATTCGTTTTGGAAGGCTTTGCAGTGCTCTGATGGCATGTTCTTTTTGCAAAACTAGAAGAATCTCTCAGGTTTAGTGTCAAAACTGCTGGCCCTGTTTTACTTGAAGTGCTGTGTCCCTCCCAGTGTGGAGCAGCCCAGCTGCACTGTGGCATTCTAAGCTGTGTCCCCAGAGCTGCTGTGATGGGTGAGAATGGGCCAGACATCAAGCTCAGCTAGGACAGGATGGAGTCTAATGCCACTGACCTGTGGTATTTGGATTCTTTCTTTCAGCTGTTGTGATACCAGGCATGTTTGGTAGTTGGTTTGTAAAGAAAAGGGGCTTGTGCATATTGATCCCCTACTCAGATCTTCACCACTGGGCACTCTGGTGGTCTCCATCCTTGTTGGGTCCTGCCACATTTGCTGTTTATTCCTGTGTGGTTTCACTCACTGCCATCATGCACTCCAGTAGCCATGAATTAGCTCAAATCATTCAGAAGAGTCTCCCTTTGGAGTTCATCAGGAGAACAGAATTCACTCAGCCAGAGGGGTCCAAAAGGAAGGCTTGGTCATGCATTGACAAGGTGTTCCTTGTCTTGGTGCTACAGTGGAATGTTTGGTCATTAAAAAGTTATTCAGCTTTGCAGCACAAAATAGTAGAAGGATTAAATTGGTATTATTATTATGGCTTTGTGTTATGGTTTCCAGATGAACTCCTCTGTTTGGTTGTCACTGCCAGGTTTTCCATGTATTTACCTTAAGTAATTGGATTTCACAGGGTTTGCTCATGTAATTGATACTGGCTGATTTTAAAATAACCCTGCCCTGTGGAAAGTTGTCAGCCTATTGCAGCTTGGTGGCCAAGGACTCCATGGACTTCTGTGGTAGCACCACTGTCCTCTTGGCTAACAAATGTCTTCTCAGACTGGTGACTCTGCAGCCAGTCAGTGACTGAGGGAGTTGGACTATTGCCTTGTAAAGCAGAGGGAGAGTGGTGTTATTGCTTTGGAAATACACAGTTGGTCAATTTTTTGTTTGTTTTTCTTCTTGGAGGAGTGGAAGGGGTGTCTGTGTTGCTGCCTAACAAAGCTCCCCTCTCCAAGAGAGGTGTGAACCTGAAGTTAAGGTGTGCTCAGATGCTTCATGTCTTGGCAGAATGACTGCCAGTGATCTTAAAATGGACATTAAGGTAGGAGCAATTGCTACCCTGCAGTTGGACTCAATGAAAGGGCTTTGCTTACCTTGCAGTGCATGTGATAAATACGGTTAACAGTGCTGGGGGTTGCCAGCATCTACCCCATTGTGACAAAATGTTCACCAGAGAGCTTTGGAAAAACTCACATTCAGTATTCTGACACTTAGATTAGGCTCAAATGGCAATAGATGGATGGGGAGGCAAAGAAAAGTTATCTACCACAGGTTTGTCTTGTGATCTTTATCTCACCTTTGTGTGGATTTGCCAGAGCAACTTCATCTTCTTCCTGTTGAGCATTTTCTCAAATATGGAGCTTGCTTTCAGAGACCATACTGTTGGTCTAGAATTCAAATATTGCTTACAGGCTACTTTCTCCTGGAGACTCCTTCTGTAACATTTCCTTACAGAAATTGTCTGAATGATGTTTGTCTTCAGGTGACTTGCTCAATCTCCCTCTTGCAGTCCTTCTCTCTCCTGCTGATCCATAATGTTTTCCCCTCTTGTAATTTAGTGGATTTCCTTGAAAGCTGCTCCTTGAAGTCTGGTCTTACCTCTCCCATCTTGAGGCACATCAGTATAATTTTCTGGAAGACATAAACCACAAATGTTTCATGAGCACACAACATCAAAGTATTTCCTGTAGAGAAAAACTTGTAGAACTCTCAGTAATGGGTTCAATTTTGGGAGAGAAGAAAGAGGAGGTGTTGGGAAGCTTCTGCCTTCCCTCATGAGTTCTGTTTGGTCCCTGTGGATGGCTGCATTCTCCTCCTTTTATTCTATGATGAGAAAATGTGCTGCTACGTCCACACATGTAAATGGATAAATAAGACACCACGTACTTTGCTCACAGAAGTGCTGGAAGTATTCCCAAGTTTTTTTGCTTGCAGTGCCTCCTGGACACAACAAATGCATTAAAGCTTCCCAACTTCTCCTTGAGCAGTGTGTTCCACTGGCTCTGGGATCCAGCCAGGTGTGAGCTACACTGAGGGTGGATTGGCTAAAAGCCCAACAGGGAAGGCTTTAAGATCACTAATCAGAGTAATAAATTAAAGAAGTGCATCTGTTGGCTCCAGCAGGCAACTGGTAACGGTACAAATACAAGCTGCTGGAGGCACAATTGGGTAGCTAATAGCAACAATACTTAATTAACTTCTCCCACCAGAGTTCTCTGCATATTGGGGAATCCTAAGTTTATGGGCTACATTACACATATTGTATTCGGTTAATGTATAAAATATAAACATGTGGCTCAGACAGCAGAATATCTGGGGGATCAACATGTTTGAGGTTAACTAATGTTTTACCCATCAGAGACTTGAGTCTCCACTTCCCCCTCGGGGCAAGTGCACTGAAATGGCAGCAGTGGATGTGCAAGGGCAGGTGTGCACTCACCTGAGCTGTAGCACAATTGTATCATCTTAATTCAGATTTAGAACTGTTCTATATTCACTCAGGTTTAGGCATTTCCCACAGTGCTCTTGGCCAGGGAGGAATCCCAAGCAAAAATACACAATTTTCTCAAAACTCTGAGGATTTAAGCCATTACCCAAAACTCAATGGAACCTATTTCAAGGTCTGCCAAGTGATTTCTTTCTAATAATCAAACAGCCCAGACAGCCTTACTCATGTTAGAAATACCAAAAAAACCCCTTGCTTTGTGCTGTCACTGTCCTTTTTTGGCCCTGGTAGAAATGCACACTAACACAAGCCTGCACACCTGCCTCTTGTGAGTCTGCAGCCTTTTAAAGCTTAAAATAAGCTGTTTGTATCTAGGACAGAGTCTCAGGAGACTTAGTTATAAGTGATTTAAAAAAATACCTGGGGAGGAGAAACTGAAGGGTATGAGAACACATCATGGCTTGGAGGCCCCTCTGCCCTTCACAGCCCCTTCAGCTGGTTCTGTACATTGCCCTGTGTGCTTTAGCTCTGAGGAAATGATTCACTAATCTACAATCTGCATAACTTAATTCACCACACTGTCTGACAGGGTGCAGCTTCTCTCAGTTAGCTATTTATTTTAAAATAAATGTTTAGAGATGAAGCAGGTAGAGCAGGACAAAATGCACTTTTAAAGATTTCAGACCCTTCAGCCAATTACTCTTTTGCTCTGCCTGACAGTCTCAAAGTTGCTCCTGCTCAGGTCCTTCCTCCAAGGTTAATGTAAAATCAGGAGTGTCACTAAGCTGGTGTAAAGTGAGTTACTGGAGTTCTTGGTTCCAAGGCCATAAAAAAGTTTATGCATATTTCTATGCAGCACAGAAGCTAAAATATCACTGCTGTGAGGAGCTCCCTTCCCTGCCAGTTCCTCTGGTGTGTGTACAAAGCTGTGGGAGGATGTGAAGAGCAGAGCCAGCACCAGAGACCCCACTCAGCCCTGAAAGCCTCTACAAGGACATGAAGTGTTCACCCCGTGTTTTCCAGGCTCCCGGCTGAGCCTGGTGCTGAACCAAACCCAAACCCAAACCCAAACCCTGGCAGGACAGAGGCTGCACCAGAAGGTCCTTCCCCCTGGGTGTGAGGTGGATTGATGGCTGGGCCAGTGGAGTTGGAGATGCTGCCTCAGACTGATTTGGGGTTGGATAAAACACACGTGTGTTTTCCTCAGACAGATGCTGATTTCCATGTGCACTCACATCTTACATTCCAGTCTCCCATCACAGTGTGCTTGGCAACACAAACCCTGGTTTTGTCACTTCTGGTCACTTTGGCAGGGTTTTAATGTATTTAGAGCTGAAGTCTGTGCTCTGGAGGAGGCTCAGGTTGCTCCCACTCACTGGCAAAGGTTGTTGTCACTGTTGGGGACCCCAGACTGGCACTGCTGCTCTCTCTGCCTGCTCAGGGAACAGCACCCAGGCAAGCCCTGTTGAAGGAGGGTGACTTTAGGTTAGATATTAGGGTGAAAGTCTTTACCCAGAGGAGTTGTGGCTCCCTGGAAGTGTCCAAGGCCAGATTGGACAGGGCTCTGAGCAACCTGGTCTAGTGGAAGTTGTCCTTGCCCATGGCAGGGGGTGAAACTGGATGGTCTTTAAGGTCCCTTCCTTTAAGGTCCCTTCCAAACAATTCTATGTTTTCCACTGCCTGACAAGGCAGTAGCCAACTAAAATATTGCCTCCTCTTTCACAGCAATAACTTTGCACAGTGGCTTAGTTCCACTGGAAAAAAAATGACACCCATTAATAACAAAGGAATGATTCAGAGCCTCAGGAGACAAGGGGGTTTTTGGAAATTTCTGCCATTTTTTGACAAATGAGGTAAACAGTTGCCACATTCACCCTTACAAGGCCTCTTGCTAAGTTGGTGCTCACATAAAAGCATCATCCATCACCACAGGCCCTCCAGAGCTCAGACACACGCTGGATCCATCACTTACAGGAGCTGTGGCTCACAGTTCACAGCAAAGCCACAGGGCTGTGCACATGCCCAGCTCTCACTCTGGCATGAAATTGCACTCCACTGCTCTGGGCAGAGTTGCTGAGGGGCTGCTGCAGTGCCCTCCAATGTGGGAGCAAAGCTCTTCCTGGCTGTGTTCCCAGGCTGGCATTCAGCTCTCAGCAAGCAGCAGCCCTTGGTGGGACAGATTGTTATAGGCAAGAGGAATTCCCTCCTTCCCCAGAAATGGAAGGACAAGGGAGGACAAAGCACAATGCACTAGACTTTGTAAGAGCCTCCCAAGACTGAAAGGATATGAGAAATTAATTGCAGGAGAAGCACTAAATGAAAAGCCATTCAGTTGTCTAAATATATTTTGAACTAGAAAGAAATAGAATATAATCTAATCCCTCTGCCTGTGGAGTCTGCCAAAGAGCAGGGAAATAATTTTCATAGCTTGGCTTCTGTACACTCCTGTGGTTTTATTATACGTAGCATATAATGCTGTATCCAAAATGTATGTTAACAGGTTGCTTGGGTTACACAAGTCTAATTCTTAAAAGTTGTGAAAGGCCAGAATGAACATTGCTGGTGCAATCTTGGCTGTCTTGCTTGTGTGAAAGAAAATGGAAAGTCTCAGACTTTTTAGGTGGAGCTCATCATCTTTTTCTTTGGGAGAACATCAAAACAGCTGAATGGTTCAGGTTTTTCCGATGTAGGGGAAACTTCAGCATTTGGCCTCAGGTTGGCTCAGGCCTGAAGAGATTGAATGTTTTGACAAGGAGCACCTCAACATTAAGCAGTGGCATTGGGTGTTGCCATTTTCACAGAATACTCTCAGCTGGAAGGGACGCACAAGGATCATCAAGTCCAGTTCTTAACTCTGCCACAAAGGAGTATTGGATTTGCCTCGATTTTCATCCCTAGTCAGCTCAACTTTAAAGCAGGAATTCTTCCCTGGTCTAGGTGGGAATGGACCCAGCACCTGCACGAGGTCAGGTGAGAGGATGGCCTGAAGTGGTGGCACATCAATTTTGTCACAGCCACTGTGTGGAAGGGCCACCACCACTGGGAGCCATCGCTGGTGTTTCTGAAATAACAGCTGGCTCCAGAGAGACAGACATCTGGTGCTTAGGAGTTTAAACAAAACCCAGGCACTGGAAATTTTCAACTTGAAAAACAGGCTGAAATTTCAACTCAAGTGTTATTTCTACTGTAGCTGACAGTCGTGCAGAACTGGAGAGAAATGTCAAAATATGCTTGAAAGCAGATACCTCAGGGGGGTGTTCAGGCTGAAACAGAATAAATGTGCTACACAGGCCTGATTCATCAGAGTTAAGCAATCCCTTACCTGCAGAGCTAAGAAAAGGTGATGGAAATACCTGCGATGTGGCACAAGAAGCTTTCTCTCTGGCAGGTGTGCTCTTGGTGGTTGGGGGAACACATAGAATCATAGAATGGATTGGGTTGGAAAAGACCTCCGAGACCATCAAGTCCAACCCTTGGGCCAACTCCAGTCCCTTTACCAGATCATGGCACTCAGGGCCATGCTCACTTTAAAAACCTCCAGGGATGGGGAATCCACCCCCTCTCTGGGCAGCCCATTCCAATGCCTGAGCACTCTCTCTGCAAAGAATTTTTTTCTGATCTCCAACTTCAATTTCCCCTGGCAGAGCTTGAGCCCGTGCCCCCTTGTCCTATTGCTGAGTGCCTGGGAGAAGAGACCAACCCTCACCTGGCTACAACTTCCCTTCAGGTAGTTCTAGACAGTGCTGAGGTCCCCTCTGAGCCTCCTCTTTCCAGGCTAAACACCCCCAGCTCCCTCAGCCTCTCCCCACAGCACTTGTGCTCCAGTCCCTTCCCCAGCCTTGTTGCTCTTCTCTGGGCCCGCTCCAGCCCCTCAATCTCCTTCCTGAACTGAGGGGCCCAGAACTGAAATGGGATCCACTGAGAGAGTCCCTTTGCTGAGCAGTCAGAAGTGTCTGGGATGCTTTTCCCCATCAGTTGGTAGGAAACACCACGGGACTTCCTAACATGTCCATAAGCTCCAGAGGGGCACAGGGCAGGTGGTAAATCCCAATCGTATTCCATAGGGGCATTGTGGAGTTCCTGGTTTTTCCTGGGTTCGTGTTTCAGTGTATGTCCCCACTGTATGGATCTGGCAGCCCATTCCTTACCTCCTGCAGGTGTGGATGCCAACCAGAAAGGTTACTGTGTGCTCTGGGTGAAGCACAGGTGGAGAACTGTGAACTGCAGCTCCTGTGAGTCATGGGGGGCAGCACCAGAGTGCTCAGGAGCTGAAGCCATTCCCTGTCAGCTCAGGAGAGGAGCTTCTCATCAGGATTTCTCTGCCTGTGCTCATTTGGTGAACACAAACTTTCATAGCTTGGGAACTGCTATCTATATTTAACACTCATTTGGAGTCTCTCAAGGCATCAAGGCAAAGGACAGATCAGTTCCAACAATGAGCATAAGAACAGGTGCTTATCAGGTGTCCTCTGGAAAGAACAAGGTGTATTTTCCAGTCTCCTGAGCAGTGCTGGGGTGTGCTGTGTGTTTCAATATACTCAAGGCTGTCAGCACAGACAGCTTTTGCTGGGGTGGGTTAAAGGTTATAGCGGGTTCACCTTTCCAGAACTGATTTTGGGAAAGCCAGCTGCTGACTGCTCATATTGGCGCTTTGCACATGGAAGGACCCTTTTGGATCACGTGTTTGCTTTGGATTGTGCTCACAGGCATGGATCTGCTCATGCTGCAACACAGCAGTGCTGAGTGAGGAGCCAGTCAGACACGAGGTGTGAATGGGACACTTCAGGAGAGGAGGTGGATTGCTCCTACAGACCTGCCAGGCTGTGCTCCTCCATTCCACCTGGGAATACAGGTAGGAGGACACAGGCATGTGGCTCCTTTCACTGCTCCTGCAGAGCAGCACTGCCTGTGTGTGTTAGGGCAGGTAATTGTCACCTCAGGGCATCATGTGCTACAAAAGGGACTGCTCTCAGCTGTCCTGGACACTGCAGCACTGGAGAAGGCATTGAAGATTTGAAAAAGGGTTACTACAAAAGGTGGAGTGCCCAAACTGTGAAGCAGTGCTATTTTAAAGTCATTTCCATTTTAGTAGTTTATGAGTGTTGGTAAACCTGCTTTTTGAATTGCTCGCTCCATTGCTTAGGAATCTCACACTTCTAGACTGGTTTAAGGTTGTGGCACTCCCATAAGGCAAACTGCAGGTCACATCCCTGCTGAGAGCTGCTCACTGGCTTTAAAGGAGCTTTAGGAACTTGTGGAAGGCCTTGTGTTTTCACTGGGGAGGCTGGTTTGGGCATTTCTCAGGGGACAGGGAGCTGCTGGCCAGGCTGTGCTGCTGTCCTGCAGCAGAATAGTGCAAAGTACAGACCTGCTCTCCATACCAGGGGCAACTTGAAGGATTTAAGCTCCACTGCTGTTTATTTTCTACCTCAATCTAACCCCTATTCTAAGACCTTTTAATTACAATAGCTGTGCCCCTCACTGGTGTGCAGCCACCCACAAGACTGGGTTGCTCATGCCAGTGCAGGGTCTCTGTTTGCCTCTTTAAATTGCTTTTAAATTTGATTCCATGATTTTTGTTGCTAATATTGAGTTCAAAGGTGGTGGTTTTAAGAGGAACACTTTGTCTCTAACATGTGTTTGGGCTTCACTTTGGTAGGTCCACTGGTTTGGACTCTGAGCTGGTGGGAAACAAATGGGAACCCGTTAGGAATTCCCTCCCAGCTCTCCCCTGCACCACCATTGCTTTTGGCATGTGCTTTATGCCATATGGTCTCCTTGCCAATGGTCTGGCTGCTTTTGTGGGAAGAGAAGCTTGGGAAGAAACCACACAGGATACGATTTTCTCTATTTTACAGTACTCACTTGCAAAGAGCAGTGATGTGAAACCAGCAGGGTTGTTAACATAAATAATCTCCCTCACTGTAAATAATGGTTTCTGAAGTAATCCTGTGCTTCTAGAAGTCAAGTATTTTTCAATTAGTAGCAATGTTTTTCATTTGATAGCTCCTGAAATGATCGATACTCCTGAACACTGTTCTGGAAGGTAAAAACATCCAGGAGAATTTCTGAGGTTGTTTTTTTGGTTTTGGTGGGGTTTTTTTCTGGGAATATGAAGCATTCAAAGTTTTGATTTACAAGTTTTACATAAAGGAACAGATGAAGGTTTGAGGCCATAAATTGAAAGATGATCACTGAAAAGCTGTTTTTTTCTCTCATTGAAGCGTTGCAATCTGACTTTTAAGGATCTGAAATATTTTCTTCCTCCTCTTAAGGTTATTCAAGAAAATACTCAAAACACCCTGGGCCTCCCAAAGCAGGGAATTGAAAGAGTGAATGGCTAATTCCAAGTACAACTGAAAGGGAGCTGAACTTACTAATTCTCCAGACATTTATACAACCCTCAGGTCCCTACCAGGGTGCTCGAATCAGACTTGAGCCTGAGATTCATCTGGCTGCTTGTTGCCAAATTATCCTGTAGGTTAAGGTGTGGCAGCCACTAAAAAACTGATTCACCTGAAGCAAAGCTCATGTACATTGTTCACAAAAAACTCAACCCTGGTTTTGTTATGGATAGTTTGAACTCTTGCTCCATTTTTCTCCAAGATCTCAAGGCATCGTGATGCCAAACTGGGTATGGATGGCAGGTAAGGAAGATTTATTATTCCACCTGAGCCTGTGCTTGTTTTTATGTGCTTTTTATGTGCTATTGCTAAAGGCAAGGGAGTATTTTTTGGTCTGCTCCTGGGCCAGGCTTGTTGCTTTGGAAAGGAGATCATTGCTATGTGTAGTGTAATTTAACAGTGTGGAGTGGGTTTAATTTCACCCAACCTCAGGCATCAAAATGGTTAAATGTCTTCATTTCTAGACCTTAGTGCCTTTTATTGTCACCAGAAAGCAAGAGGCCCCACTGCAGAGCTCCTCTACTCCTCCTGGGGTAGGAGGTGTCACTTTGGGGGAGTGATGCTGGCCCCAAAAACCCTGATGGATCAGAGCAGGAGCCTCAAAGTCCCCTGCCTGACTCAGGCAATGAGCAGCCCCACTGTGCCCCAAAACTGAGTTATAAATATGTGTAACACCAGGATGGATCTCTGCTAACACCATCCTCAGTCTCATACAGCCACAGGATACAAACCCAAAATCTCCTATGTAAACACACCCAGCTCTGTGCTATGTACAAGCCAGCACCACTCTGGTGGAATTGGAGCTGTAGAAATCCTCTTTCCTCATATTTATTCATGAACAGATTGGATTACCACATGTAACAGACCTATAACATACTAAAAGATTCGGCTGGAAACCCCAAGGCCTGTAGGTATCTCCCCACACACAGCTCTGGGAGGAGAAGCAGCTTCTCCCCCTCCACCTCCATGTGCAGTCCTAGAGTTTATTTTTTCCCCTCTCTTACAAACTTCCACTGCCTCAGTGGCAGAAAAGGTGCATCTCTGAGGCGGTAGCACCCCAAGGGATGCTGCACCTCCTGCGGGTGGGGAATAGATGGGCACTCCTTGGAGCAGAGCTTGATATTCCTTTTTTCCCCCTATTTTTTTGACACAGTGAAATCTCTTGGTACTGCTGTAAAACCTTTAAAAAAATTCCACAAGCCTTTGAATAGTTCTGCATCAGTGGTAAGGACTGAATTATCTGAATGCCTCTGATTCCAGCTTATCCCAGTTTCCCAAAAGCTGATGTTACCAGCTTTCAAAATCTGTTCCTACACAGCAGCTCTGGCACAACTCAGGTATTCTGACACACCTCAGGTGCTCAGACATTCTGACACACCTAGAATCACAGAATCATAGCATGGATTGGGTTGGAAAAGACCTCCGAGATCATCAAGTCCAACCCTTGGGCCAACTCCAGTCCCTTTACCAGATCATGGCACTCAGGGCCACGGCCAAGCTCACTTGAAAAGCCTCCAGGGATGGGGAATCCACCCCCTCTCTGGGCAGCCCATTCCAATGCCTGAGCACTCTCTCTGCAAAGAATTTTTTTCTGCTCTCCAACTTCAATTTCCCCTGGCAGAGCTTGAGCCCGTGCCCCCTTGTCCTATTGCTGAGTGCCTGGGAGAAGAGACCAACCCCCACCTGGCTACAACTTCCCTTCAGGTAGTTCTAGACAGTGCTGAGGTCACCTCTGAGCCTCCTCTTCTCCAGGCTAAACACCCCCAGCTCCCTCAGCCTCTCCCCACAGCACTTGTGCTCCAGTCCCTTCTCCAGCCTCGTTGCTCTTCTCTGGCCCCGCTCCAGCCCCTCAATATCTTTCCTGAACTGAGGGGCCCAGAACCTGTGTCTAACTTTTTGTAAATCTGCCCCTTACAGCCAACTCTGGTTGTTGGGCTGCCTCAGGTATTAGTTTTGCTTTATGGATATTCCCAGGAGGAGTCAAATGGCTAACCAAGTTTTTTTTTTCTCCTCCAGTAGCATCACAATTAGGCAGTATTTTTAATAAACACCTCCACAAAACTGCAGCCACGATTTTCTCTTCTTCTAGTTATTCCTGCAGCACTGAGGCTCTTTGGGATTGGGGTGCCTGGTTTTGGTAAGGTCTGAGAGGCTTCAGTGAAAATTAAAAAAACACAGAGTCGCCTCTCAGCCTGTCACATAATTTTCTATGAAATGTCTTTAACTGCAAATTGAGCAGGTGTTGTAGGTGACTGCAGTGGTAACTGCAGCAGCAGCAGAGAGGGGAGGGAAGGGCTGATCTCAGCTGCTTCCCAAGCACAGTCTCTCTGCAGAACTTTGGTGGAACTGCTGGAGAGGAGCTGTTGGGATAAGGCTGATGGAAGGTGTTGGGTCCAGCATGTCCCTGGGACTCACAGCTTTCCAGAGATGGGAAGTTTGGAATGCAACAAAAAACTGCTCTGCCTCCCTCCTCTGTGTGCCTGATAAAAATCCACACCACTAATCAACGCAGACTATGGTTAGTGACTGTTTAATAAATTTACTCTGATTTTTGAAGGAGAGCACTGCAATTCCTTCTCCCTGTGCAGCTGCACAATAGTGATGGTTTCCAGCAGCCAGAAGGTGGCCTGTGTGCTGTGTCCTGATGCTCGAGGAGCAGCAGAATTCAGCTCAGAGCTGTGAGTAGCTCATTAATACACACAATTCCTGTCACCACAACAGCTCTCTGTGCATAAACTCATTCATGTAGCAGAGCCCCAGTTCTTTTGTTTGGACCTTTTCCCCCTTTCAGCTTTGAGCCCAACAGTCATTTTTCTGCCATTTCTTTCCATTGCTGCTTTTACCCCTTATTGTGAATGTTTGTCTCCACAATCACTCCACCTCTGAGATTCTCTGGGTCCTAAGAAAAGGTTACCAACACAGGAAACAAATAAACCGTTTGGGAAGTGAGGTGGCTTAATTATTTCACACCTAACCACTTTTTACAGCTCTTTTTCCCTCTCCTCTATGTTATGACAGGTGCCAAGTTTCTCCCAATTATTCCTTTGCTGCTGCTCTGTGGGGACTCCACAGTGTTACACTGATTAAACTCATTTCTCTGTTGTTTAAAGTAACGTGTCTCCCTTTGGGATCATGTTATCACCTGACTGGGACTAAAATTAGCAGTATTTCTAATTGTGTTTGAATGAAATGTCATTTTCCTGCCACTAAATGCCTTAAGCTGGTTTTATCTCTAGCATTTCCAATTTCCAAGAAATGTTTTATAGTGGATTTCAAAGCCTTTTCATAGGAATGGGGTTTTTTTCCTGAAGTGAATGGTAGATACCTGTGCATATGTATTTATGACAGTGTTGATCATATAACTTCCCAAAAAAACTTTTAAGTTCCTGAAAACTGTTTGCTGATTGGCATCAGTGTTCTCTTGTGATTTAGGGAAGAGTAAAAGACTCAAATTTCAATGTTTCTTGATCTGTTTTGCTTTTAAGACTCAGAGCAGCCACATATGTGGTATCTTGCTAATGGTGAAAAACTGTCTGTGTCTCATTTCTGGCCTTTCCTTGAACTGTTCAGTGAAACATCACCATAAAACCAAGGTCATACAAACATGTTTGACACTTTATTCTGGTAAAGTGACTGATTGCTGTGCTTGTTTTTGTCAGGATCTGATCAGGGGACAGTGACAACAAATTAAGTACTGATGTGGTAGATTCCTGACCTCAGCTCTCAGTGGAAATAATTGTCTGACATCCTTACCATTTACAGTCCTGCAATCAGCATTATCACAGAACCTTTTGATGGTTCCATCCCTGAATTTCATGCCTATTCCATAGTATTCCTGTAGAAACCTTAGCATGCTCTAAAAGATCTCCTGCAAGCCCACAGAAGGATTATTTATTCCATATGGCTTTTTGTTTAGTGGTAACTCTGAGAATAATGGATGTGTCTGTACATGATCAGCTCTGTGACCTGCTTGTTCCTCCTCAAATGAGGGAGTTATTTGTTTCCTGACATCCAAAATATACACTGGGAGTTGATTTTCCAAGCTGAGAGCAACGGGCTTTTACTCCATAGGCTCTTCTCTTTTTTTTTTTCCTTCTCCTTCATCTTCACTTCTGTTAAAAGCATCAAGTGTACACAGGCAGTTGTTTTGTAGGTATTTGTGGTAGTTCTCTGGCTCATAAACTACTGAAGAGGGAGAGTATTCTATAATTTTCTTTTTTTCCCCTTTTTAAACATGTGCTTTCTTTCAGTTCATTACTTAGAAACCCTGTTGCCACTTTGCCTAAGTGCAGTTATGCCTGTTTAGGTCATTAATTCCAGCTCCTTAATACCTCCCCTTTCATTTTTTCTACCACTGGCAATATCTTTGGATGCTGTTTATTATCCCTGTCATGTGCTTGTCCACCTGACTTATTTAGTCTCTAGAAAACTAGAAGCAATTAGTTGAAGTTTATCAATGTACTAGGAAGTTTTGGATGGTCCCTGCCAGTGAAAGCTCCAGACAGCAGAGATTGTGGAATTCAGTGCTTCCCTCTCTGCTAAAACACATCCCAGAGAGAACCAGGCTGATTTTTGATTCCATTTGTATTCACAGATGCAAACCAGGAGTGATTGGGAGCACCCTTTTGGGAGCAGAGCTGGCAATGAACCCCCCTTTGCTGTGCTGTGTCCATGGGGTGAAGCCCAGCCTTGCCCCAGCTGTGCCTGCACAGCGGCTGTGCCTGTCTCAGAGTGGCTCTGATGCTACAGAACCCAAGTGAGTGGCTGATTTTATATTTCAGTGCACACTGAAAAGGTGTAAAACGTGTTACAATTCCTGCTGAGCATCTGGCACCTGAGAGGATGGGAGAGGTGAGGCTTTTGCAACTACCAGAGCATCTGCAGAGTGTCTGCAAATGTAGTGGTGTCTGTTGGGGCAGAGAAGAGGGAATTGCTTGGTGAAACCCGGGGTGTCACACTCACTCCTGTCTGTGATGCTGTTTTGACATTATGCAGTGCAATTGTGGGCTTAATTGGAGCCTGGTGGTTTCACACCAATTTTAGGCTGCTCTCTGCCACTTCAGTGGGTCTGTTCCACATTTGTGGAATGCAGATGAGGGAGTGATCTCACTGCAAGAAATCCTGCTCAAAATGTACGAGCACATTTAAATATGGAAGATGTTCAGGACTGGTTTCCAGTAATTTTAGTAGCCTTTATTCCTCAGTGTGCTGAGTTCCCTTAGCAGTAGCATTCAGATAACCTTAAACTACTCACTTATATTCTAATTGCTACTTTCTGACAATTCATTATCATATTAAGGTTAAATCCCTTCAACTGTACAATCCATTCAAAGCCTTCCCTGAAGCAGCTGAGCGTGACAGTCCCCATTCAGTGGGAAGGCTGAGGAACAGCTCAAAAGGCCCTATCCATCAGCCCACATCCAAGGAATCTGAAGCTGGGAGTGCCGAGGAACAATTTTGGCAATATGGGGCCAAAGGAAAAGGAGAATAAGGCCGGGAATGATCAATATGTATTACATGTGTAGCTGCAAAAGATTGACTACATTCAGATTGAGGGGAATGGAAATCCTCAATGTTGCCTTCACTTCACATGCTAATTGTGGATTTCTAAATACAAGGGAGAAGGAGAGCAATGAACTTAAGTATCTAAATGAAAATGATAAAAATAAAACCAGGATTTCCCAATTTATCTGAATGTTACAGACTCAGAGCATTGCAAACTTTGAGGTGGTTGGTTCCAAGCCCACTGCCTATTTGTGCTATTGGTTTTAGTTGGTGTAGAATTAATTGTCTTTACAGTGCCTGGTGTGGGGCTGTGTTTTGGATTTGTGCTGAACATAGAGATAAAAATTCCTATTTTTACAGTTATGTAGTTCCTAGCAAATAGAGGAGAGTATTTAGAAGAAAATATATTCAACAATATCTTTTATGCTAATCCTAATATTCTAATATATTCTGAAGGGAATGGAGGCACACAGGTAATGGTAGAGAGTTCCTGACACACCTCATCTCTGTTACCAGACAGATTCTTCCAGAGTTATGTTATAAACAAATAAATAAATAGTATATATACTTACATAATGCTTTTTCCTAAAAGCCCTATATAACTATGCAATTTTGTTTATTTCCAACTTAAAAAAGACTTTCAAACAACTACTAGTGCTCTGGTTTGCCATACTTAGTCAGTATAATATAAAAATCTACATAAATAAGGACCATAATTAAAAACTATGATTTACCCTATGACACAAAATTTTGGATCTTTCAAACAGTACCATTGTATTCCTGTTTAATGTAGCAGGTTTGCAAATGTGAATTTGAGATCTTTATTTTCTTTACTTAATAAAATGGAAGGAGGCATTTTTTTTCCTTTGTAACTGTAAATAACTTGTACCAAGAGCAGCCAGAGGCACAAACATCTCCTGTCACCCCAGTGGCTCCTGGTTTTGGAGGGCTATGGCCATGTCCACACTGCACAGTCATGGCTACTCAAAGTTACTCTGTCTTGTTTGAAAATTCTTTCACCTGGACTTTTTAGTCACCAGCAGAGTATTTATGTGCTTTCTGTACAGTTGCTGTGGACATGCCCAGTTACCTGCTGGCTCCTAAACTCTCCCAGTATCTTTATAGGCTTTTTCTTTTTGCTCTCTTTGTATAGAAGTGCTGTCAAGTAGCAGGCCAACAGCAGCAGGTTAAAAACTGTTCTATTTGTGGTCCAAAAGACAATGTCACTCTCAGGGATTCACACTAAAAGCTGATTGCAACATCTAAGAGAGGAAAATAAAATAGACTTGCCTTGGTCCAGTCCATCCCAGCTGTGCAAAGGAGACAAGCACTGGCCAACCCTGCTGAGCTGAGAGTTCTCCTGATTCTGGACAGCCAGCAGGTCCCAAACTTGGAGTCCTGTAGCACAACTTGTACAATCACAGGCATTGCCTCTGCTGTGCAGACAAGTGGGGAGCAGGGAGGCAAATGTCAGACTTCAGGGCAGTGTTCCTTGGGATTGGCATCCTTGGTGGAGGTGGCAGGAATTTGACATCACCAGAGCAAGGCAGAGAGAGCACATCCATCTATTCCTGTCTCCCATGGGCACACAGCACATGGAGAACCTGCAGCAGCTCTGCCCACACTGGGCCTCCTTGCTGCTCTGGCCTTTTTTAATGAACAGGATCCCCAGGGTGGTGAGAACAGGGTGGTTCAGCAGTCAGATGTTTGATTGGAGCCATGGAAACCATTTGCTTTCCAGCCTGTGCCCCTCCTGCCCTGGAGGAAACACCCCTGGGAGCTCCTTCAGTGCAGGCTGTGATGCTCTCTGGGCTGTGAAGACACATCCACCAGGACCTTCAGCCCACACCGGCCTTGGGGGAGCCCTCAGATGGTTTTCATACTAAGGAAGAAACAACATTAGTTGGGCTGCAAAATCCACACACTGCAGGGTGAAGTAACATTATTCCAAGTGGGGTTGGATGTCCATGAGATGGGTGGTTTTGCTTCCTGCAGCACTGCAGAGCAGGCAGCAGCATCCAGCACATTCCAGCCTTCTGGAATAACATTGTGCCTATATATGGTCCTCTTTGTCTCAAGGAAATAATGAAGGGATCTGCTCTGACAAAACATTTAAACCTCTGGGGGATGGTTCTACCCACTGTATACTATTATTTGCTTGCTTTTGCCTCTCTGACATACTTGTTTTGGTAATTTGTTTCATTGCCAATTCATAGCATTTAAACCAGGAAAATGGTTTAAAGATGGTTTAAAAATTTAAAAATGGTTTAAAAGAAATGATAAAATAAACCCCACTTAGACACTTTTTTCTCTAATCCAGGAAGATCCCAAAGTGCTTTAGAAGCTGTAGGTTAATCCTGACATGTTTCTTGGGGCAGTTTCAGTTCTCTAAGGACACTCAAAGTCTTCAGTGTGGTTGAGATTGTTGATGTACAAGAATTGCTTTCCTCTTCTCATGCAGTCTCTTCTAGAATGGGCATATTTTTAACTGTACTTGGATAAATGTAGTACAGGAAGTTAAGAACTTCCACAACATCTGTCACCATGAAAACTTGCAAACTGGTTTGGCAAATGTTGCTAACAGTATTCAGGGTTTAGTGCCCTGGGATATATTTGTATCTCCCAGGATTAATTCTGTGTTTTCAAAATGCTCATCTGTAAACAGGAACTGTTCTTATGGTATGGTATCACCTATATATACATATAGTGTGTTTGGGAAGTGCCAAAGAAAGCTGTTTATTTTATCTAGTTTGGGATGCATTAAAAACGGAAATACAACCTGAAAAGTGGATTTTTTTTTTAGCCTGGAAACCTGCTGTTACCAAAGCAGGTGTCATGATCTAGAATTACAGAAATCCAGGTGTAAAATTAAAAAGGAAAAAATATAGTAGACTCAGTAATTTTAAACCACTGATGGAAAATAAATACAGTAAGTCCACTGCACTTCTTCACTGATAGTACAATTACATTTTGAGAAGAGTTCATTCAACAGAGACTGCAGCAGAAAAGCAGACTCTGAAACTAAGCTTAATTTCTGTAGGGCAAAATTACCATATTTTCATGGCTATAACCTGCAGATTATCTAACAGAGAAATAAATAGCCAGGCGCCCACTCCCCACTGTCTCAGCAAGTGCTGTGGCACACAAAGCTGTCATTTTTGAGGGAGCTCTTTACTCAAACCCCCCTTTTGCATGCTAAACATCTTGCCTGTGATCCCCCAGTGCTTTGTGCTGGTTTTTATGTATCCAGCTCAGCCTGAATCATCTGTGCATGCACTTAATGGGCTCGGGGTTTCAAAACTTGCAGATTATATGTTGGAAAATATGGCATCTCTTGAAGTGTTTTACATGCTGAAATAAAAGGGATTTAATAGTGTTTTGCTGGGGAAACTTCTATTTATTTCTTGCATTGAGTAATGAAAGGATTAGGAAAAAAGGAACCATTTTATGGGGACTGAGGGGAGCAGAGACCAACAATTCACTGGGGCAGAGGTGAGGGTTACTGGGGTGAGTTATCAATCACACAGGATGGCAAGCACAGGAGAAGGAGCACGTGGGGTCTGCTCACCTGATCCTAACACACACTGCCCTCTTAACGCTTCAGAAAAAGCAGAGAAACAGAACAGTGGGAATCAGTCATGGAATGGCACCAAGAATCCTGCAAGAACTATTGGACAGCTTCAATGTAGAGAGGTAGGGCAGAATGACTAAGTGCTAGAACCAGAATAATGGTTTTAACTGTATATGTAATAAGTTCTGTATATATACACAGACATATTAAGGTAAAATACAACTACTGTATGACAAATGTTGTTCTTAACCTACATGGCAATTTTAACAGAACTGGGAAATCAACGTGCAAAAAAGCTGAAAGAAGGAGCAAAAAGGAAGTAAGAGGAAGATGTGAAGAGAACAGTGCTCATAACTAGGCCCAAGCAATTCTCTCTCTCAAGCAGGAGAATTAGATCCTCTTTTTGGGCAAGGCCTGCGAGGATGGTCCTTAAGCCTGCTCTGGATACAGCCAGTGCTGGCTCTGCTGCCAAGCAACCTCCTCTGGCCTTGGTCCCTGCCAAACTATCACTGCTGTCTCTATTGCAACAAATCTTCTACTCTGTTTGCTCTAGACTCACACTTAAAATTAGGGGCAAATTAATTATGAAATAAAAGGATGTTGCTCTCATCATTCCAGCACAGTGATCCCAAAGATCTAAGATCAGTGCTGTGGCTTTACGTGTTCTACAGCTCAGGTATAATCTTTTTCACCCTCCTCATTCTTAGATCATTTTATTTTGCCAAAACTCAGCCCTCAGCCTTCTGGAGCACTTCTGAAATATTCTGGTGACTTTTTACACTCCCTGCATCCTTCCAGATCTTTATGCTTTCTTGCCAAGAAAAAAGTCCCTGCCTTTCTTGACACCTTATTCAGAGAAATGTTTTATTCTGTTCTTTCTCTTTGCTTTTGTTTTCTTTCGTAAAAGAACAACCCAACCCAACCCAAACCAAAAAAAACCCCAGTCCAAAATAATTCAATGTCATTTTATCCCATGGCTTCCTGCATTCAATTTCTTACAATATATTTCTTTTATTGTAATACATTTCTTCTATTGTAATATATTTCTTCTATTGTAATGCAGGTTCTGCTTGCTCCCATAGTATCTGTCTCCCAATTGTTTTGGGGTGGGTTTTTTGGAAGTTTTGGTTTGGTTTGGTAGAGTTTAACTTTACAACAGCCTACTTGTCTCACTTTGTCAAATGAGACCAAGCTCTGCTTTTTTGGCTCTGAGTATAAAAAAAACTAACCTGGTTTTTGTGTTGTTTCTGTCTCTCATGCCACAAATAAAGGGGATGTGTGACATCTCCCACTGAAGCTCTCTCAGTGGTACCATTTATACAGTCTTTGCAAACCAGACCAAGAGACACACAACTAGCTTGTGAGACTGGATTAAAACTAATTTTCCCACACCAGACCAATAGATGCACACACAATTAGTCTTTGAGACTGGATTAAAACTAACTATATAATGGTCAATGCAGAACCAAGGGTTTTAGTTTGTTTGTACAACAGAGTAGTAAAACTTAAAGCACTGAGAGATGGCAGCCCCTGTTTTTCTGAGAACAGTATTAAAAGATGTCTTAATATATTGCAGAGTAAGACTCCAGTCCTAAGCAGTGACTCTCTAAGACAGTTCATGAAATAAAGAATGATGTGCTAGAAATGGTGCAGCCCCTCCCCAATGCAGGTGATTATTCACTTATGAAGCAGTAGAGTCTGAAGAACATGTACCAGTGTGTGTGAAGTTACTCACCAGGCAGCTGTACCCTGAAAGGACATCAGGGGTGGGCTTGCAGCATCTCCTTGCAGAGTGTGCACAGTTTGGGGGGGCTGGGGCTGGGGCTGGCACCGGGGCTGGGCTGTCACCCCCTTGCCCTGGATGCCCCACCGTGCCAGGTACAGTTTGCAGATGTCGTAGTTGAGCGAGGAGTAGTAGAGCAGGTCGAGCAGCAGCAGCAGCAGCACGAGGAAGCCGTAGATCCACACGCCCAGCAGGGCACTGTAGTTGCTGCGGGACACAAGAACAGCAGAGCACGTGAGCTGCGGGCACGGCGAGACGGCAGCCAGGGCTGGGCACGGCGAGGGCACAGGAAACAATGTTCATTACAGGACAGCTCTAATTAGAGAGCACAGACAGTCCACACTATTATATACTGCAGTAGAATAGAAAGATAGCAGTATTACTAGGTTAAATACTAGCTAGTACATGCTATCTATTATTAATCTAGAATATTATATATCTCTACATTATTACATATGATGTCACTTAAAATATTAATAACAGTATTTACAATTTATATAATTTATATTGTTTATTATAATACACGATGAATAAACGTAATTATATGATAGCTATTATTATATAGAGTATATATTCTATACTATTACACATTGCAGTATAATATACAGCAATATTAAAAGGTTAAATACTACCTAGTACATGCTAAGGTCATGTGACAGGCCGGGAACAGGCTAAGAACATGCTATGGGTCACGTGACAGGCTGGGAACATGCAATGAACATGCTAAGGTCACATGACAGGCCAGGAACATGCTAAGATCATGTGACATGCACAGGAAAATGCCAAGGTAACATCACAGGCTGAGAACATGCTAAGGTCACATGAAAGAATGGGAACATGCCAATAACAACCTAAGATCACATGACATAACAGGGAACATGCTAAGAAGATGCTAAGGTAAGCTGACAGACATGCTATGGTCATGGGACAGGCAAAAAAGTTTGCGTGGACAAGGAATGGAAATGAGTGGAGTGTGAGAGGAGTGTGAGTGAAGAAGGAATGGAATGGAGTATGAGTCGAGTGGGAGTGGGGGTGTGGTGAGTCTGAGTGGAGTGTGAGTGGAGTGTGAGTCTGAGTGGAGCATGAGTGGAGAAGGAATGGAATGGAGTGTGAGTGTAGTGTGAGTGGAGAAAGAATGAAATGGAATTGAGTAGACTGTGATCGGAGTGTGAGTATGACTGGAGTCTGAGTGTGAGTTGAGTGTGAGTGGAGAGTGAATGGAATGGAATGGAATGGAGGCTGAGTGGAGTGTGAGTGTGAGTGTGAGTTAAGTGTGAGTGGAAAAGAAATGGAATGGAATGGAATGGAGCGGAGTGTGAGTTGAGTCTGAGTGGAGTGTGAGTGTGACTGTTAGTGTGAGTGGAGTGTGAGTGGAAAAGAAATGAAATGGAATGGAATGGAATGGAATGGAATGGAGCGGAGTGTGAGTTGAGTCTGAGTGGAGTGTGAGTGTGAGTGGAGTGTGAGTGGAGTGCGAGTGGAGTCTGAGTGGAGTCAGAGTGGAGAAAATGGAGAAAGAATAGGATGGAATGGAGTCTGAGTGGAAACTCAGTGGAGTGTGAGTGTGAGTGGAGTCTGAGTGGAGAAAGAATAGAATGGAATAGAATGGAGTGGTGTCTGAGTGGAGACTGAGTGGAGTGTGAGTGTGAATGTGAGTGGAGTGTGAGTGTGAGTAATTCCAATTGCTCCCGTCATTAAATGCACCTCAGCCCAGGTGATCAGAAACAGGATGGTGAGGAGAACTCGGCAACTGCTTTACTTACTTATGCATATATCCATCTGCACTGCCCGTCAGGTTCATCTGCATCACAGCCTGGAACTCGGTCTCATTGCAGCAGTACTTGAACACGGTGTTGTTATGGTGACAGCAGAAGATGAAGGATTTGTTGTCCGAGAGCCGCGGGCAGTGGAAGCCGAAGTGGTACCGCCCCTTGTGGTCCGTGTAGGGCTCGCAGACCCGAAAGTGCGCGGCCAACACTGCAAGAACAGAGCACGAGGCACTGCTGTCACCTGCCTGTCACCAGCCACACTTCGTCACTGTCAGCCTGAAACACTCGGCATTTGATTGCTGGAAAACACTCCTGGTTCACAACTTTCAGCTTTAGCACATTTAGGACTTAAAGATTACAATATTTAGGCACTTAATATATTTTGAATCTTACCATTACTATGTTTCTGATTACCATTGTGAAGAGAAGAAATATGTTTAGAGACACAAAAATATTTAGGGAAATGTGTCCAAATTGTTGTTCTAAATATCGGGATATCCATAACACACAATAATGTTCATGTCTGATTCTCCTGGGATGACTTAATAAAAACAAAAGGTCTGTGTAGAAGCTGGCCCTTGGTTTATAGGCCCTGTTCCTGGCAGAAAACATCTTCTCTACTGTAAAGGTCATTCTTTGATAAGGATTATTCTGTCAGAAACAGTAATTAAAATTAAAAAGAGTATATCAAATCTGAACAGCTCTGAATTTGCAAATGGACAGAACTAATAATAACACCTGTAAAATACCTGTAAAGTACTATTAATACCATCTGTATTATGTATTTTTGGGAGTTCTCACTTTTCTCCTTTAATTAGGTCTCATGTAAAGAGCTGATTACAGCTCTGAGAATATGTGGTGTTTTGACAGCAATGTATCAATCACACTGATTTCACCATCACTTTTACTGGGAGGGGGAAAAAGCTCTCCAGAGATATCCTGTCCAAAATGGCCACAAGAGACACATTTGATTAATCTGAAAAGCCTTTCAAGAGACAATCTCTGGTTCCACACACTGCCAACATTGCACCTGATTCCTACTTTGTGTTGAGCTCCAAGGAAATGTAGAAGAGCCTGAACACTTAGCAGTGAGATATTTTCTCTGAAAACTCTAGAAAACAGAGCCCCAGGGATGCTGTGGGTAGTGCAGGTCTTAAGACTACACCAATTAGTAAAGGATATTCACCTCAGGCTGCCAGAATTAACCCCTGGAATTTGGTGCATGATTTTTCTATCAGTTCACCAGTACAAGAGGTTACAGATAATGACTTGCATGGATTCAGCTTAACTGTGTTGTATCCCATAGTCCCTGTTGGTCTGTAATTGCATCTCATCTGTCTAATCCTCGTTTCTTTCTATCTTGCTTTAAAAAAAAGCCTATTCCTAATGCTTTTGTGTCTCAATTTTACAGAATATATTATTTTCAAGACACATTTTAAGGATTGTGACAGTGGAGATGACCTCTTTGTGTGCACAGGGGGAGCCTAGAACAAAAAAATCAGCTAAACTTGGTAAGTTGTACTGTCCTCCAAGTCAAAAAAAAAAACAACAAACCAAACCAAACCAACAACATTTTAAGCATTTAATATTTACATATGTGTGTGTGCACACACACACATCATTTAACAAAAGAAGAAATCCTTCTGCAAATTAATTCAGTCAGGAACTGATGGTGCTGTTCCTAAAGGAACACAGATATTGAGAGAAGTAATGACATACCTTGCCCTGCCTGGGAAAAATGCTGTTCCAGAGGTGAGGAACTGTCAGCAGTGACCAAAATGGCCTCTGGTCCTGGCACTAGGCACCACCACTGAGAAGCTGCTTGTCACTGCAGAGTATTTGACTGATCAGCACCTGTGAAAGTGGCCCCTGCTCCCCACAGGCTCCTCTGCCCATTTAACAAAGCAAACAATCCCCAAACTTCTTTGGCAACAAAAACTGAGGCAAGTATGATTAGAGAACAAAGAGGGAATTGAGACAACAGCAGGTCACAGGAGGAGAGGTGTCTGCAATAAAAAGTAGTCCTAAGCAAATCCTTAAATAGTCAAGTGATTCAAAGAAAGTGATCCTTAAATAGTCAGTGATTCAAATAAATGCACAAACGGGAGCATAATGTGATGATTAAGTTGCATTCTGAACTTGGGAGTCAGTGTGTGGTGGCTGAACCCTGGCAGACAGTTCCTGTCACTCCCCCTCCCAGGGAGGGAATCACAAAGTGAGAAATTCATGGGTCATTTAATAAATGAGTCAGAAAAAAACCCACAGCAACACCAAGCTTCCAGTAGGCAGTGAAAGTATTTCACCAATTTAATGTAATCTGTGTGAGTTCACCTGTGTCTTTGCTTCTCTGTGAATGAGAAAGCCAATAAAGTGTATTTTTTTAAAGTGTATTTTTTTAAAGTATTTTTCCTGAAAATAACTTTGCTTAAATCCTGAGCATTAAAGAACCTTATTTCCATGGAAATACTTCACCTAAAAGTATTGCAGGTGAAAGTTGTTTGTTGCAAAAGCAGCAGCTGTTTCTGGAGTTCTCGGGGCCAATTCTCACACTGTTTCTGAAAACTCTCCTTGAACAGGTACCTGATCCAGATGTTCCTGTCTCTGCTTCTGCTGATTTCCAGGGAAGAGTCTGTGGTGCCTCAAAGAACTGATCTAAGATCACCTGAAGATTTATCTACTCTACTTTGAAAGTACACAGTCACCAAACAACAAACTGGGCCTTCCCTCTCTGTTCACAGTCACAGACACTGAGCACATTTAAATTTAGCTCCTACATTTTAAAAGCCCCAACTTTCAGAATGGCTGGTCTTGTCTGTCTAAGCTTTCCATATGGAGCCACAGAAATATTCATATGTGTGCATTTTACCACATTAATTTGCTATGTAGACATTAATTTCCTATTTCAAAGAGAAAACAATGTAATGTGCAAATAATCTCTCCATTTTTTGCCTTGTTAATATAAGCCTTGCTGTCACCCCTGATTTTATAAATGAATAAATATCAACATTACTACAAAGCAAGTGTGAGAGTTGGTCAGAAAGGGTGTTCTTCCTGCTGCTGCTCCCTCCGTTGTGCATTCCTTGTGTGCCTAAAACAAACATAAATTTGCATGGCATTGGCATCTTGAGAGCACTGAAATGAAGGGTCTGAGAAAAGCCCTTCTGAGGCTCCTCTACCCCTCAAGCTCTTCCTTCTTGGGAGGGAGTGTCGACCTGCTGGAAGGCAGGAGGGCTCTGCAGAGGGATCTGGATAGACTTGAGAGATGGGCTGATTCCAGTGGGATGAAGTTCAACAAGGCCAAGTGCAGGTCCTGCCCTTTGGCCACACCAACCCCCTGCAGCGCTCCAGGCTGGGCACAGAGTGGCTGGAGAGCAGCCAGGCAGAAAGGGACCTGGGGGGACTGAGTGACAGGAAGCTCCACAGGAGCCAAGAGTGTGCCCAGGTGGCCAAGGAGGCCAATGGGATCCTGGCCTGGATCCAAACTAGCGCGGCCAGCAGGCCCAGGGCAGTGACCCTTCCCCTGGACTCTGCATTGGGGAGGCCACACCTTTAAATCCTGATGAGAAGCTCCTCTCCTGAGCTGACAGGGAATGGCTTCAGCTCCTGAGCACTCTGGTGCTGCCCCCCATGACTCACAGGAGCTGCAGTTCACAGTTCTCCACCTGTGCTTCACCCAGAGCACACAGTAACCTTTCTGGTTGCCATCCACACCTGCAGGAGGTAAGGAATGGGCTGCCAGATCTATACAGTGGGTACGTACACTAAAATAGGAACCCAGGAAAAAACAGGAACTCCACAATGCCCCTATGGAATACGATTGGGATTTACCACCTGCCCTGTGCCCCTCTGGAGCTTATGGACATGTTAGGAAGTCCCGTGGTGTTTCCTACCAACTGATGGGGAAAAGCATCCCAGACACTTCTGACTGCTCAGCAAAGGGACACTCTCAGTGGATCCCATTTCAGTTCTGGGCCCCTCAGTTCAGGAAAGAGATTGAGGGGCTGGAGCAGGGCCAGAGAAGAGCAACAAGGCTGGGGAAGGGACTGGAGCACAAGTGCTGTGGGGAGAGGCTGAGGGAGCTGGGGGTGTTTAGCCTGGAGAAGAGGAGGCTGAGAGGTGACCTCAGCACTGTCTAGAACTACCTGAAGGGAAGTTGTAGCCAGGTGGGGGTTGGTCTCTTCTCCCAGGCACTCAGCAATAGGACAAGGGGGCACAGGCTCAAGCTCTGCCAGGGGAAATTGAAGTTGGAGAGCAGAAACAAATTCTTTGCAGAGAGAGTGCTCAGGCATTGGAATGGGCTGCCCAGAGAGGGGGTGGATTCCCCATCCCTGAAGGTTTTTCAAGTGAGCTTGGCCGTGGCACTGAGTGCCATGATCTGGTAAAGGGACTGGAGTTGGCCCAAGGGTTGGACTTGATGATTTCGGAGGTCTTTTCCAACCCAATCCATTCTATGATTCTGTGATTCTGCTGCCCTTGTGGAGTCAGGAAAGTTGTGCTTCTCATTGTTAGGGGGTTTCAGCCATGCCTATGGATTTCACTGGATAGCAAAGGTCTGGAAGTGAATCAAGACCTTCCAGACAGCAGTCTGTAAATGGAGGGAATTCCAATGCAGCCCTGCCACTCCATTTTCATTGCAGCTCAGCTTAAAAATAATGTTCAGATCACTTCAGTGGGAGCAGCATCCTTTTCCCCCTGTCATTCTCACTGCACAAAGCCAGTAGTTTTCCTTTATGGAAGCTGATCTGTATTGGACTAAAAGAAACTCCATTGGTTGGCTGCAAAATGGTAATAAATTTCCTGCTGTAAAACGTGTGTGAGTTGACAATGACCTAAACTCATTGCTACAGATCCCAGCAGCAGAATTCCCCAAGGAGCAGAGTTTGGCTGCCATGAAAGGATTGGGATGGTTTCAAACTAAGCCTGGACTCTACATGCTAATAATGCATGTCAGATAATAAAATACTAATGGCCCAGGAGCAACAAGGAGATAAGATGCACATTTGCAAAGCCAACAGTTATCCATGTTAGTAGATAAATTATGTAAGAAGTAAAAGCTATATGTAATTACTTTCAAATAAAAACATTGTACTTCCGAGGCAGTAATTTTCTTCTAAGGGAAAAAAAATTATGAGAACAATGACTTTATGTCTGGGTTTGAGGGAGTAAGGGTGGTGTGTCTGTACCAGGGGCTGAATACATCTATTTACAGTGTCCCTTTGGATTAAAAACTGCTTCAAGGTTGGAGGAAAAAAGATGTTGAACTGTAAGTTAAAAAGCTGTAGGATCAAATCTACTTGGGCTAAGAACCTTCTTATTTTGTTTTTTTAATATTAATTCATAATTAGAGAAAACCTGAATGTCATAAGTAACTCCTGAAGAACAAATGCAACTGATACTCAGAGTACTTGACTCATTCTCAACCTAAATACCAACACATTTCTGCACAAATTCCCTCTGTGTGGAGAAACATCTCTGGAAGCACTCCCTGCTCCAGTCAATTCTTTAGATCCAGGAGAATACCTTGGATTGGGAGTTCAAGCCTTCAGGTGCTGTCCCACTCCTGTGTGCACACAAACCCCCCAGCTGGAGCCTGACCTGCTCTGCCTCCAGAAGGGGCTTATTCAGCAAAATGCTTCTCAAACTGAGTCTTCAATTCCATTGCAAATCCCAGTTTTAAATACAAAGAGGCTTTGCTTATTTTGGAACTAGATGATGTTTAAAGTCCCTTTGGAGCCCAACCATTCTATGACTTATTTATTATCCAATTCCCAACTCCTCTGACCCTGTTTTAGAGGAACCCCATGTTCATTTGCAGCTCTTTTTCCCTGGGGCACTTGGCAGGAAAAGAGAAATTGGAAGAATAGAAGTTACCTGCTGACAAGAGCAATGAGAGCAGAACCATCAGCACATTCAGGGGCTGGTGACCACAACTTGTCATCGTTGGCTTTCATTGGTCCATTAGAGAATTACCTGTTTGACAAGATGCAAAAGCCCATTAAGTGTCTGTTCCATCTCGTTTGGTTTGGACAAGAACACTGGGAGCTTGGGCTGCACACCTGAAATAAAGTATAATTTGTATTTATGTCATTAATCATCTATTTATAAATAAATAGGTGAATATTAATATAAATAACAACAGAATATAAAATAAAGAGGTGAATTATTGGTTTGTACAAGAACACTGGGAGCTTTGGTTATAGAACTGAAAGAAAATATAATTTTTATTATTAATCATCTCTTTACAAATAAAATAAATAGGTGAATAATAATATAAATAACAACAGAACATAAAATAAAGCGGTAATTTATTGGTTTGTACAAGAACACTGGGAGCTTGGGTTACAGACCTAAAATAAAATATAATTTTTATTTATATTATTAATCATCTATTTATAATAAAATAAATATGTGAATAATAATATTAATAACAGAACATAAGAGGTGAGTTATTGTTTTGAACAAGAACACTGGGAGCTCAGGTTATAGACCTGAAATAAAGTATAATTTTTATTTATATTATTAATCATTTCTTTATGAATAAAATAAATAGGTGAATAATAATATAAATAATAACAAAAGATAAAGTGGTAATTTATTGCTGTGCACAAGAACACTGGGAGTTGGGCCATTGGCCTGTGTGGTGTTCCTGCAAATGGGGTGATGAGTCCAATTCTTGGGTTGTTAACACTGTTCTAATGGGTTTATAGTGGAGCAGCTTGAGGGAAACAAACGAAAGGAAAATGGCAATTTCTGTCAAAAATTCCACTGTTCTGACAGCTCCAGAGACACTTTTTGGCCAATGCTTGTGAATAAGTGCTGTGTTTTATAAATCCATAGTATACACATTACTGGGAGGTGTCTCCCAGAATCCACAATCAGACTAAAATACCAAGCCAGTTGCACCTGCAGGTGCAACTATGGTACAGGAAAACATGATAATTTACCGTTACCTGCAAGCCAAACCACTGGAGTGGAACCCTAAAATAAGGCAGTTCTTCAAAGGATAAATAGAAACCGTAACCCTGTGAGCAGAAAAAAAAAGTGCAATAAACTAGGAATGCTAATTAAAAATATTTCTTAGCCATGCTGTTTGAAAAAGCTGCCACCTTTTTTTTTTTTCAGAAGGAATATAATATTAAGTAAAGCAGTGAGCAGACTTAAAGTTAGAATAGCATAAAAAAGAATAATACTGGATATGAGCCAAAGGTTGAGAATGTAGGAATTCAATGAAGGAAAACAGCTCCAAAGAACAAGCTATTTATTGCCAATATTGATAGGAATAAAAGGAATGTGTTTTCCTGACTAAACCCAAGCTGCAGGAATTCTGGTAGTGATTCATTCCTAAGGAAAACCTTGGCCTTCACAACAGCTAATTAAAAAGAGATCAATAAGCATTCCCGTTGTGCATTTGGGAAGACAAAGATGTTTGGTATAGCTGAGACTATTAAATATTTCCATATCAAGAATAATTTAGGATGACATTAATGAGTATCAACTCATTAATACTGAGGCTCCTAATTTGATATTTGCAAATCTGTGTAATTTGTATCATCCAGTTGTTTCAGCAGAGCTGGATGGGGAACATATAAATCATTTCTAAAATTTCTTGGGAAACAACAGCATCTTTCAGAGGACCTGAAGAAACCTAAGAACATTTTTAGAAGTAAATGAGATAATCCAGGTCATTACAGGCTTGTGAGTGTGATGTGGATCTAGAGAAATTTAATTGAATGGTTAATACAGAATCTAATCAATAAATAATTAAGGAGAGTAATACAATTAATATGTCTGACTCTGGGCTAACTGGTAAAGTTAATTTTACTTCTCTCAGGGTTGACTAAAGTAGATTAAAGATAGTTCTAGTGGATGTCTGTGAAACACCTGAGGAGCATGGAATTGGAGCAGCCAGTGGGAATGAGGGAGAAAAGCACATCACCTGTGGAAGAGGAAATCAGACTGGAAATCAAGAGGCACGATTTTGGAAGGCACAACCTTGTTAGGAATTGAGTACAGGGAATTTCTTCATCAGCACTGTAGGTGGGAATCTAGAAGGGAAAAATGTAATCAGTTCTGTCCAACCGAAGTGCCATCATGAAATTGGAATTTTAGTGCAGCCCATGGGATGTTGTGTGTTCTGTGCCAGCTGGGGAGGGCAGGGCAGGGACTGTGGCACAGCTGGGCACAGCTGGAGGGAGAGCTGTGTGAAGGGATGCAGGGACACAGCTGGGTGAAGGGATGCAGGGGCACAGCTGGACAGGAGAGCTGGGTGAAGGGATGCAGGCACACAGCTGGGCACAGCTGGGTGAAGGGACGCAGAGACACAGCTGGGTGAAGGGATGCAGAGACACAGCTGGGCACAGCTGGGTGAAGGGATGCAGAGACAGCTGGGCAAAGGGATGCAGGGGCACAGCTGGACAGGAGAGCTGGGTAAAGGGATGCAGGGGCACAGCTGGACAGGACAGCTGGGTGAAGGGATGCAGGGACACAGCTGGGCACAGCTGGGTGAAGAGATGCAGGGGCACAGCTGCGCACAGCTGGGACAGCAGGGAAATGCTCCACTGTTCTAACCAGTGCTTCACTGACCATTAAACTGAGTGTGACCATTCTCAGGTCACTTATTGATTATTCTGATTAATTTTTACATGCTGCTGCCTGACTAAAGCAGCCACATTTCCTGCAGCATCGTGAGGATGTCTCTGAGCTGTCAGAGCTCAATCTCTGAGCAATTAGAGCTGCAAGAGATGGGCAGGAGAACTGCAGACATGGTCCAAGGCAAAGCCCAGAGAGGGTAGAAGTATGGTAATTAGCAGGGACTCTGAAGGAAAAGCAAAGTTATGTTTAGAAAAGAAGTTTGAAAAACAATGCACATTTTGCATTTTTTTGGTTGTTAGGAAGAACAAAGGGAGCTAGCAGGAGAATTTATTAAACATACCAGCACTGCCTCACAAGTGTGCTCCCTGTTCAGAGATCATTTAATCCATCTTCCTGCCATAGGATTAATTACACCTAAACCATTCTTAGCAGAAGTTCACAGAATCTCCACCACCCAAGTGGTTTTCTAACCTTCTCAAACTATTCCCTGGAGTGTTTCTCCAGCCTGGAAAGGCTTCCCTCTGTCTGAATTGCAGCTCCTTTGCTTTGCTTCAAGCCCATCCCATCCCCAGTGTTGCTGCAGAATGATTTACCCACGGATACATTGATTACACCTCTGCATCAGTCTTTAATTAAACATGCAAGTGCTGTCAGATCTTCACTCAGTTTTTCTTAGACTAAAAACTTACCCTTCTTGCAATCTTTCCTTAAAAGCCATCCTTGTTCCACCTCCTATAGCTCCTCTCATATCTCCCTGGCGAGGCTGTGCCTGTCATTCTGTGCTGTTTGGATTGCCCTTGTTTATATCTTCCTACTGCCCCAAAAGTTTTATTGGGATAAACATCCCAAGAGCTGCCAACTCTCCCAAGGTGAATCAAACCCCAGCACTGCAAAGTGCAGAGAGCCCCAGAGCTGCTGCTGCTGCTCCTCAGTGAGCTCCAGAGATGCTCTGGTGGGCCCTGGTACAGCAGGGAAGGAACATCTGCACACAAAACCAGAGGGGCAAGCAGGCACCAGCAGCACTACAAGTGATGCCCAACTGGCCTTGCCACTTCTCCCTCCAGTCCTGTGGGACATGGTCATCCTGCCCAGATTAAATGATACCCAGAAAAGCTCTGGTTGCCACAGTCTCTTATTACCCACTGTTCTGGGCAGCACCCTCACTAACCATAGGTAATATATTTAGTTTTGCTGCACTTCCTGCACTGTTGAGACAGAGAGGGTCCAACCAGCAGGGCAGTGGCCTCCTCTCACCCTGTTTGCTCACCTGAAGGCAGCACACAGTGCTGACTGACTGTGGCACAGTGAGGGGATGAATAACACAACCACAGTGGCTGAGAAAGCTGTTTAAAATCAGCTGGAGAGGAACAGGCTGTGATCCAAACCTCACTCCTGGGCCAGCTCTGGTCACTTCTCCCATTAAACAGGCTTCAAAATGCAGCAAGGATGAGTGCAGGAACACAAGTACAGTGAAATGACAGCCCTGTTACAAAGGAAGCAATAGAACTGGCATGAAAGAAAAGCTGATTATTAAGAAAACATGTGGTTTCACACTGCAATAACCTCAGGAAAATGTTTATGAGAAACAGAGCCGAGTATGTAGCTGATGGTTGTCTCATTGAAACAACTGAAACAACCTGTAAGAACAAGTGCTGCTAGAAAACCTTTGGGATTATAATGAAGCACTAACTTTACTCAGTGTCTCCTCCTTAAAGAGATCTCACTACACACATGCTTGAAGTTAAGCAAGTGTGAGTCTCTACACAACAGATAGAGCATTGAAGTCAGGAGTTTGGTACTGCTAAAGATGAGCAAATTTACATTATGCTGCCTCAGACATGAAATTCTTCCCCATTAGTTTATAGATTTTAAAACTGAAAATGTGAACGACTTTGTTTGCTTTCACCTCCCCATGTTTATTGTTTCCCACAGCTCTTCTCCAAACAGTTATGAAGAGACAGCACTCATGAATCCTACAAAATAAAGCTCTGAAAACCTGAAACCATCCTGTGAACTTCAAGCTGTTATTACCAGGATGAGGCCAAGAAACCTGGGTGTGCTCCAAGTGACTCTCCTTCTTCTCCTGCCTCTTTCAGCCCTTCCCCTTTCCCCCACACCCTTGGGGACCTGTCCCACCCCCCCGTCCTGAGGGACATCCCACCACCAGGCTGGAATTGTGTTCAGCTCCTCACACAGAAGGTGAAGGATCCCTTTAGCCCAGGAGGGTTCATTTCAGACAGTCAGTGCTGCATTCAGACCTTCAATCACAACATTTCACTGAGGAGGAACTGCCCTAAGATGGCACAATGCCTTTGTTGGCAGCCACATTCCAAACTGTCTCCATGGCACAGCTGAAGGTATTACAGATATGACCATAATGCAAATAAACTCCAGCTAATCAATTTCTTGATTCATTATGTATTTGCTTTTCATAGGATAAATACTTGATTTCTCAGAGTTATTGCTGAGGAAGGTCAGGAAATTTGAGATTGTTGTCTGGCCTTTCACTGTGTACATTTATCTCTTTTTTTGGGGAATAAACCCGAATTTCTTTGGGTGGACAGTCAGCACTGCAAACAGAACAGCTGCAGTGGGGAGGATTTCCTGACCCTCATAAAGAACTGCAGCCACAAGGGATTTGTGCAACCAAAACCTGCAGTCACTCACCTGGGTGAGCTGGACCAGCAGTGTCAATAATGCATTAATAAATCCAGTCAGGTGCAACTATCGAGTCTGGTCTGTTCATGGAACAAAGGAACCTGAAACAACAGAGTACTGACTAAAATGATGAATGTTCCTGGTCTCCCACGAGACAGGGATGATAAGGAAACACACACAGCTTTGTAAGAATTCTCTAGGAAAGCTTGAGAGGAGGACAGGACACAATTTTAAGTTATTACAGACCTGTATTGTTAAATTATCCTTTCAGTTTTTAAGAAATGCAAAGCTCTTCTCTAGGGAAACTTCTGCTTGTTTTTTGAGCTACTTTCAGTACAGAACCAGAGCAAAACTACTTTAATTTAAAATATTACCGTTTCCACATCTTAAATTAATAATGTAATTTTACTAGTTTGTTTGAAACAGTTTGTACAAGTAATTTTAGAGATGTTATTGAGAAATAAAATGAGTTTTGATGGTAACATTAGAGGTTTTATAAGAGCCATGTTTTAAAAAGCTCCATCTCTGCATTAGAGCATGGCTGTAAAACCTGAGAGTGTGTCCCTACAAAGAGGGCAGTAAACCTGCCTACTGTGATTTTATTATTCATTTGAGGAAAAAAGTAATATATCAGTAATTTATGTAGTGAAAAATGTGAGTAAATTCTTAGTTTCACCAATATGTCATCAGCTGTATATATACAGAAATTAAGAACTACCTGGAGTCTCTATGGGAGCATTTTTGGACACATTTTCCTTTCAAAAAGGGCCTCTTCTGAAAAAGAAACCTTCCTGTGCAGTCTTTGACATGTAAATTTTATTTCATTCTCACCTTGCTGAACATCATTAATCAACACCTATTATCACATTGGTTTTATCTAACCTTCTGTCACTGGGTTTGTAAAACACTACTTTGTTCAAAAATGACAAAATATGAGGAGTCAGTCAAGCAAAAATTAAAGTCAGCCCAGAAAAACACATTAATGTAAACATGTCAAATTCAAAGGAATTCAGAATTCTCATAAATATTTTTTCCTCTTTGTATCAACTTTACAAAGGTTGTTTGCTTTTACAAATACAAATTATTCCTCCACTCCTTTCCAATCCAATTAAACTTTCCAAGTCCCTCTGTAGGCATTAAGTTGTATTTTTGCCCTGGACTGCACCATGGTGGTGTTCCTGGGAGGGATCTGTAAAACACTGGCCAGAAGGCAAAACTTCTTCACTTTTGCCGTCTCAAATTGGTCCCTTAGGAAGCAAATAGAATCACAGAATCATAGAATGGATTGGGTTGGAAAAGACCTCCGAGATCATCAAGTCCAACCCTTGGGCCAACTCCAGTCCCTTTACCAGATCATGGCACTCAGTGCCACGACCAAGCTCACTTGAAAAACCTTCAGGGATGGGGAATCCACCCCCTCTCTGGGCAGCCCATTCCAATGCCTGAGCACTCTCTCTGCAAAGAATTTTTTTCTGCTCTCCAACTTCAATTTCCCCTGGCAGAGCTTGAGCCCGTGCCCCCTTGTCCTATTGCTGAGTGCCTGGGAGAAGAGACCAACCCCCACCTGGCTACAACTTCCCTTCAGGTAGTTCTAGACAGTGCTGAGGTCACCTCTGAGCCTCCTCTTCTCCAGCACAAACACCCCCAGCTCCCTCAGCCTCTCCCCACAGCACTTGTGCTCCAGTCCCTTCCCCAGCCTTGTTGCTCTTTCTCTGGACCCGCTCCAGCCCCTCAAGATCTTTCCTGAACTGAGGGGCCCAGAACTGAACACAACACTCAAGGTGTGGCCTCCCCAACACAGAGTCCAGGGGAAGGGTCACTGCCCTGGGCCTGCTGGCCACGCTAGTTTGGATGCAGGCCAGGATCCCATTGGCCTTCTTGGCCACCTGGGCACACTCTTGGCTCCTGTTGAGCTTCCTGTCCCTCAGTCCCCCCAGGTCCCTTTCTGCCTGGCTGCTCTCCAGCCACTCTGTGCCCAGCCTGGAGCGCTGCAGGGGTTGGTGTGGCCAAAGTGCAGGACCTGCACTTGGCCTTGTTGAACTTCATCCCACTGGAATCAGCCCATCTCTCAAATAACCCTCATGCATTCCAGGAACCCTTTGGTGCAACCTTGCTCACCCTCTCACGAGAGATAATAAGGGAAAACACAGGGCAGAGGAACTGAGAAATCACAGAATGAAGAAGAGAGAGACCCTCAAGGACCATCAATCCAACTCTGAAAGAATTTGCCTTCTCCTGAAAACATCTGTGATGGCAAATTCAATGTTTCATGTACTGAAATGTGGCAGTGCCATCCCAAAGGCCGCTCCTAAAGCAGAATGCACAGGGATGAGGAGCTGTCACTGCACCAGCCGAGGAGAAAGGACACTGGGGGAGCTTTAACCAACAAACGGTGGAAGAAAAATTGTCCTGCAGGAGGTGGGTAGAACTCCCTTTCCCCTGCCCTTTGCCCTCCTCCCCACTGAACACCCCAGCCTCACACTGCAGCACAAAATGCCATTTTTCACTGCTACACACTCAGGAAATCCATGACAAAGTTGGGTTTAAGAGCAGCACGTGCCTGCACTGCTGCAGCCACCCTGACTCAGAGCCAGGCTCAGGAAACCTCTTATTTCTGCAACCTCAACAACACTGAGTTGTTAACAAGAACTGAATGGGGAAGGTTCTAAGGCAGAAGACCCAAGGGAAGTGCTGGTGAACCCTTTGTCTCCCCTCTTAGGCAGAAATAACTTGCAGGACAAAAGAAGAAAGGACCATTTTTAGTAGTGAGAACAGCAGGTGTGGAGGTTGCCAAGCAGGAGGAGAAAAGGCATGCAGAGCTACAGAAAAGGGGCTTTCAAGAATTTGGCTTTTTCTCTTTTCTTCCCTTCCTTTTTTTTCAGCATTTTCAGAACTGACAAACCAGGTGAAACCAAGCTGTGCTGCTGGGGGTGCCATCCCACCCCCAAAACTTTGTTCCACAGCCTTTGTTGCATGAGAGGTACAAACCTGCTTATTTTAGGTTTGGGCACATTTTCTGCTGTGCACAGGGAGGTGCGAGATGCTGCAGGAAAAGACTTGTATGGAATTCCACACAAACCCTGTTTCTTGGCCTCCCATGGACCATCCAACTCCCTCCTCCTTGAACCCAGTGGAGCTCAGCAAAAACACACCAAGAAGCATTAACTGCAGGTTGGGACCACAGTTCATTCAGAAGCAGCTTCCTTTGTCTAACATTTATGTTTAGTATTTATTTATATTATGCATGTATTTACAATATTAGATAAATTTATATAAAATACAAATAGCCACGTAGAAAACAGAAATATTATATATTTAGATAATATACATATTTATAATAGTTAACATTTATATCTCTGCTCAGTGGGCAGGCACTTATCAAACCCACACTGCACAATCCTCAGTGTTCCAAGTACTACAGTAGTACCTGTGAACTGAATTCTGATCCACACCAACACCACACTTTGGCTTCAAACAGTGCCCAAGAAGTGGCTCCCCCCTGAAACACCTGCCAGTTCCACCCCTGTAATTCCAGGAGAACACGAGAACAACCCGACAGAGCTTTCTGAAATGGTTCCTTCTAAAGTGACACCCATTTCCCATTTAGCTCAGAATACAACAGATTGAGACCTGCACATCAAATTCTACATTAATGCCCTAAACAGGGATTAAAAATGCCAAGGGAAAAACGACCAGAGGAGGAACAAAGAACATCTCCTATGATAATATAAACTTGCTCAATGTTTAAATTATTTTGATGAAGTTGAAGTACAAAAGAGAGCATGGGCAGGGAATTCTGCTCCCTAAGCTGGACCTCTGACTGCCACTTTCCAACCCATTTTTCATCATTTGAAGGCATAAGTGAAATTGGGAAGTGGCACTCAGAGGTCCAACTCAGGAACCACATGCCACCCACTGCACCTTTGAGATCCTCCCACACAGTGTCTGACCCAAAGAACTTCCCAGAGAATTATTTAACCTGTGGATAATGAAACACACACCTCAGCTCGCTGAAGAGATTGTGCCAAGAGGATCCAGGGATCCCAACATCCCTTTCCTTGCAGGAAACAACCTCAAGGTATCTTGGAAGGGTCATATTTCATCTCCACACTCAGAGATGGTGAGGAACTGCTCAGCATTTGGGGGTGTTCAAGAAGCAGAGCAAGAATGTAGGGTTTAAATCACAAGAAATATTTAAAAAATGAGAGGAAATTCTGGGTGAGTAACTGTAATAATCACATGCAATACCTCATTAAAGTTGATGCAAAACCCCCTTATTCACACAGGGAACAGTCTCTCCCAGTCTGCTCCTAAGGACCCATTCTTTGGGGGATTTTAGCAATATGGAATTAGTTACATTTACTACATGACCATTTGATTATTCTGTAACACAGATATTTGCAGCTATTTCACTGGAATGGAGAACACAGGAAAAGGATCATAAAACAAAACCATGAAACATAAGCCCAAAGCCAAAGCCGGAGCTGCAGCACCAGAGGCAGAGGGGGCACAATGTGCATCAAAGTTTATGAGCAGAGTGTGATTTTAATCCTGCTATCTCAATGCATTTTCAAGGCCTGTTCCCAAACATGCTATTTATTGTAACAACATTTTTTTACCCTCTTGTCTAATAAAAACATAATCCTCTTGGCAGCTGCCACAGCTGCTCACTCTGCAGCGCTTTTCCCTTCACTACCCACAAGGCCTTTGATGGCCACTGCATAATGTATTTATCACTATGGATGAAGTCTTACAGCCCAGACAATCAATTCTGTGGTTTGGGACAGGAAACTGCATCCAAAATACACTGAACTGTGAAATCCTTAGAGCTCCAATGCAGCTGAACTGAATCCAATGGAGTGTGTGAAGAGTAGAGGGGCTTTTTATATTTAGAATTAACCCACTTCAGCTACAGGTTACAAAGCTCAATTCCTCTCTTCTCCCTCATAAAACAGTCTAATGTGGAGAAAGAAGGATTAAAATCTGCCTTCCTTATTTTACCTGGAATTACAACTCCCAGAGCCATCTCTGGGGAAAGACAGCTATTATATTATTGTGAGAGCAAACGATAAAAGTGAGATATTTCTGTCTCATATAAATGAGATATAAACTGAGTGACAGTGACATGGCAAATAGGTTTGTCCAAGTGAGGGAATAGTAGCCAGACACAGACACCATTTCTCCCCTCCTGTATAACCTTATGCTATCCCTTCCCATCTTCTCCATCTTTCATCTACTTAAATCTCCTTTAGTGCCCCCAGCTAAAATGGTGGGAATAAAGATGACCAGGTGACTTCTGGAGAACTTTTTTTTTGCTGTTGAATGTCATTCTGAATAACTGTTTTACTCTAAAATCCTTCTCTACCTTTCCATCATCTCTAAGTTCATTGACACCTGATCCTTTCCAGCCAAAAATCACAGTCAGCAGTGCCTTCCTCAGCCTCCTTGGTAACCGTGTCCTGCACTATTAAATATATTGCTTTGGTTTGTGCATTTAGCAAAGCTCATATATCACTCTGGATTCTCCTTATTGTCCTATTTTTCATCTTCAAACCAGTCCTTACATCTGTTATACCCCTTTCCCCTGAATTCTCATGTTTTAATACCTGGATTTAAACACCAGTTAAAAAGCAAGCACAGATTGCAGCCTGGTTTGGTGGCATTTGTATCATGTAATCATCATCTAGGATTGCAATGGAGATCTTAACCAGAAATCAAATAAACTTTTAAACATTTTATCAAGAAGTTCTGCTTTAAAACCATAATCTGGATTTGTAGTTATAGCAGAATGCAGCAAATAAGCACAGTCCTCCTAAGAGGATTTAACCAATCCAAGGTCTTTCATGCAAAGATAGAATTTATTTTTATTTAGCATCTTATCCATTCTGCACTAATACAAAAAAAAAATCGATTTAGAAAGTTTTCTAAGCATTGTAAACTTACCAGTTAAAGAAAGTCATCTGCCTAAGGAATGAAATAAAACCTTATTCCACATGCATGAGGCTCAAACCATCAAACCAATCACTGGACTGAAAAGGGCTTGGGTTTTTTTGTTGTTTCTTTAGTGTCCCAGCCTGGTTTTCTGGCAGCACCATTAGGTGGCTGCACTTTATTTCAGCAGGTTAGAAAGTTGTATCAGCCATGGCTGAAATCCAGTTTTCCTCCTGCAGAACAGATATTTCAAAGTGGGCAGGAGCAGAAGTTTGTCTAGGGGATAAATTTCTTTTTTATTCCCTTAATGAGGCCAACAATGTTTTGAAGAAAAAATTCCATTCCTGGAAAACCTTTATGTAATTATAATAGCAGTGAATTATTACACAGCTGTTTCACTGGTATATAAATGTCTGCTCTTCTCCAGAGCTCTTCCCAGCATGGGGATCTTTTAGCCCAATGATTCTATTGATCTGCTGTACATAATAAATGCTATCAGAGCTGTTTAATATTCTTTATTTTTGCCTTCCAAAAGGGCTGATCTGCCTTTGCTGTGTCACTACTTTTGCATCCCACTTTCCAACAGAGTTTCAAACTCCTCAGTATTCCCCATAGAACAAGTCTGGTATCACTTGTTATGTGAGAATTAAGGGAGGAGCTGAAGAGTCTTTGATTAGGAAGATGAAAATCTCTTTTAGTAAGGCTGGGATCATAACGCTCATTTCAAAGATTCACTCAGAAAATGAAACAGTATTGAAACACGAATTGATTTCAAGCAGTAAGGAAATATTTTAGATTAGACTGATGTTTACATATCTTGAAAATTTTGTTCTCTTTGAGAAGATACATCACAGTGGCTCAGAAACACTACCAAGACAAACACCATCCAGAGAACAACAAAAAGTCAGTTTAAAGGAGGCCTTGCTGTTCTTCACCTGATATTCCTCCCTCAGAGCTATTTATTCTCACAGGATGCTTTTGGGTCGTATCTTCTACCTCTATTGTACACTGAAAATGCCAAATAAAAGGGTAAAACTGCAATTTCACCATAAGCTCTAAGCATGGCAGCTTCTAAAGGCCATTTTGAACAAATGAATCTCCAAAGCAAGTCATGCAATTAATCGTCTTCCTTGTATTATAAGCTAATTACCAGCAACTGGGAAGGCCACTCTGAATTACAGAAATCTCTCAGTCTACAAAGAAAAGCACAGCACTGATTGCAAAAGAATTTAAGAAAAACCACACTCAGGAAAACCCTTCTCAGTTAATCAGCCTTGCGGCTGGAAACTGCCAACGCTGTGGGCACCGAGTTCCAGGTAACCCGTCCCAGGGAGTTCAGAACCAGCCCTGACACTGCACTGTGCCCTGTCCCAAACTGTCCCCAAGGGGCTGTGCAAAGGCAAAGCACTGCAAAGGATGCTCAGGACCAAGGGCAAGGCTTGTCTGCAGCAGTGATGACCCTCCTGAGGGAGGGCAGAGGTAGCAGCCAGCACTGAGCAGCACAGAGTGCTCCCTGGCAGGGCACAGAGCTGGGCAATCAGCAAAGGTCAGGGCTGCACAAAGCACACAGCTCAGAGCCCCTGGTGCCCAGAAAAGGGCAGCTGGTTGTGTGCCCAGGATAAAAATACCTGGAGCCCACAGGTGGCTGAGGCAAGTCAATAAAGAGAGGCAGAAGGCACTGTTTGCTAAAGAGAGCAGAAGGAAAGCTGGCATGGAACAGAACCAGGACAATTCATGGGAACAGCACGTGCTGGGCCTGGCTGAGATGGAGCCCAGTGCCCCCCAGAGCCGTGCTGGGCACTGGGAGCTGCACAGGTGTTGGTACACAGCAAGGCCTGCTGGGCAGGGCTGGCACAGCACCAGCTGCCGCTCCAATATTCCCTCCCCAGGGACTGGGGATGGGCATGATCCTGGCAGGGCTGGCACAGCACCAGCTGCCTCTCCAATATTCCCCCATCCAGGAACTGGGGATGGGCAGGATCCTGGGAGGGGACACAGCCAGGACAGCTGACCCAAACTGACCACAGGGGTAATCCAGACGATGTGGCATCAGCTCAGATATAAAAGCCAAGGGGAGCAGGAAGAAGAGGGGCATTCATTACTTACAAGGTCTGTCTTCCTAAGCAGCTGCTTCTCGTGCCAAAGTCCTGCTTCCAGGGCAGTGCTTGGGCATCACTTATTGATGGGAAGAAGAGGACCAAATCTTTGGTATTTTCCTTTGCTCGTGCTCTCACTTTACTAAACTGCCTTATCACAACCTACATGGTGTTTTCCATCTTATTTCCTCTCCCTGTCCAGCTGAAGAGGGACAGAGTGGCTTGGTGGGCAGCTGGCTCCAGGTGTTGGGTTTGCCTGGCAAAGCTCTGGGAGCAGGGGGGACGTAGGGGTGGCTTCTCTGAGAAGCTGCCAGAAGCTTCCCCCATGTCCAACTGCTCCAATTCCAGCTGGCTCCAGGATGAATATCCTGCTGGCCAAGGCCAAGCCCTCCAGAGATGGCAGTGACACCTCAGAGAAAACAGGGTTAAGGAAAAAGAAAGTTCTGTGGCAGAAGTCATTGCAGGCAGAGAAGAGCAGTGGCAGAATATGGGAGAGGGACAGCCCTGCAGACACCAAGGGCAGAGCAGACCTGTGGAAAGCCCCCTCTGGAGCTGGTTCCTGTGCCAGGACCTGTGGGAAGAACCCAGGCTGGAACAGCTTTACTGGTAGGACTGGTGACCCTGTGGAAGGGACATGAGCTGGAGAAGTTTGTGACAGAACTGCAGCCTGTGGGAAGGACTTGGGCTGGAGAAGGTGGTGGAGGATGGTCTCCAATGGGAGGGACCCCACAGTGGAGCAGGGGAAGGATTCCTCTCCCTGAGGAGGAGCCAGCAGCAGAAGCCACAGCTGACGAACCAAGTGTGACCTCCATTCCCCATGTCCCTGCTCCAGGGAGGGGGAGGAGGGACAGCAATAAAGTCAAGCCCAGGAAGGAGAGAGGACTGGGGGGAAGGTTTTCTTAAGATTTGTTCTACTTCTCATTATGCAGCTCTGATTGTGACCAGTAATAAACTGAATTAATTTCCCCAAGCCGAAGCTGCTTTGCCTGAGATGTAACCAGTGAGTGATCCCTCCCTGCCCTCAGCTGAACTCAGGACTCTGGGGGGGTGTTTCCTCTCTCTTGCCCAGCTCAGGAGGGCAGTGGGAGAGCAGCTTTGGTGGCACTGCCACCCAGCCAGAGCCAACCCAGCACAGAACACTACAGGAAATGGGGAAAGCCAAAGCAGCCACGTGTTGTGTGACAGAAATCCATGGAGTTCTGGAGGTCCCTGAGTGGCTGCTCAAGGTGTGCAGGACCAAAGAGATGCCCTCAGGAACAAACCTGGGGGATGGCAGCTCAGCCTGAACCAAGCTGTAAAAAACCCTGTCTCACAGTTCAGGTCAGAAGAGCACCCACGTGAAGGGCAAACAAAGCCTTTGCAATTAAAATAATTAATTTAAAAATGTGGGCAGTTGTATTGGTGTGGCCACCCACAGACATGTTCACACTTGCTGGGGGAAGAGAGTGATCAGCATGTTTTGAAGGCAAATATTGCTATTAAAAAGGCAGCTCTCCCACAGAAGTCCATGTGCAAGGTTTCNGTCCCAGGGAGTTCAGAACCAGCCCTGACACTGCACTGTGCCCTGTCCCAAACTGTCCCCAAGGGGCTGTGCAAAGGCAAAGCACTGCAAAGGATGCTCAGGACCAAGGGCAAGGCTTGTCTGCAGCAGTGATGACCCTCCTGAGGGAGGGCAGAGGTAGCAGCCAGCACTGAGCAGCACAGAGTGCTCCCTGGCAGGGCACAGAGCTGGGCAATCAGCAAAGGTCAGGGCTGCACAAAGCACACAGCTCAGAGCCCCTGGTGCCCAGAAAAGGGCAGCTGGTTGTGTGCCCAGGATAAAAATACCTGGAGCCCACAGGTGGCTGAGGCAAGTCAATAAAGAGAGGCAGAAGGCACTGTTTGCTAAAGAGAGCAGAAGGAAAGCTGGCATGGAACAGAACCAGGACAATTCATGGGAACAGCACGTGCTGGGCCTGGCTGAGATGGAGCCCAGTGCCCCCCAGAGCCGTGCTGGGCACTGGGAGCTGCACAGGTGTTGGTACACAGCAAGGCCTGCTGGGCAGGGCTGGCACAGCACCAGCTGCCGCTCCAATATTCCCTCCCCAGGGACTGGGGATGGGCATGATCCTGGCAGGGCTGGCACAGCACCAGCTGCCTCTCCAATATTCCCCCATCCAGGAACTGGGGATGGGCAGGATCCTGGGAGGGGACACAGCCAGGACAGCTGACCCAAACTGACCACAGGGGTAATCCAGACGATGTGGCATCAGCTCAGATATAAAAGCCAAGGGGAGCAGGAAGAAGAGGGGCATTCATTACTTACAAGGTCTGTCTTCCTAAGCAGCTGCTTCTCGTGCCAAAGTCCTGCTTCCAGGGCAGTGCTTGGGCATCACTTATTGATGGGAAGAAGAGGACCAAATCTTTGGTATTTTCCTTTGCTCGTGCTCTCACTTTACTAAACTGCCTTATCACAACCTACATGGTGTTTTCCATCTTATTTCCTCTCCCTGTCCAGCTGAAGAGGGACAGAGTGGCTTGGTGGGCAGCTGGCTCCAGGTGTTGGGTTTGCCTGGCAAAGCTCTGGGAGCAGGGGGGACGTAGGGGTGGCTTCTCTGAGAAGCTGCCAGAAGCTTCCCCCATGTCCAACTGCTCCAATTCCAGCTGGCTCCAGGATGAATATCCTGCTGGCCAAGGCCAAGCCCTCCAGAGATGGCAGTGACACCTCAGAGAAAACAGGGTTAAGGAAAAAGAAAGTTCTGTGGCAGAAGTCATTGCAGGCAGAGAAGAGCAGTGGCAGAATATGGGAGAGGGACAGCCCTGCAGACACCAAGGGCAGAGCAGACCTGTGGAAAGCCCCCTCTGGAGCTGGTTCCTGTGCCAGGACCTGTGGGAAGAACCCAGGCTGGAACAGCTTTACTGGTAGGACTGGTGACCCTGTGGAAGGGACATGAGCTGGAGAAGTTTGTGACAGAACTGCAGCCTGTGGGAAGGACTTGGGCTGGAGAAGGTGGTGGAGGATGGTCTCCAATGGGAGGGACCCCACAGTGGAGCAGGGGAAGGATTCCTCTCCCTGAGGAGGAGCCAGCAGCAGAAGCCACAGCTGACGAACCAAGTGTGACCTCCATTCCCCATGTCCCTGCTCCAGGGAGGGGGAGGAGGGACAGCAATAAAGTCAAGCCCAGGAAGGAGAGAGGACTGGGGGGAAGGTTTTCTTAAGATTTGTTCTACTTCTCATTATGCAGCTCTGATTGTGACCAGTAATAAACTGAATTAATTTCCCCAAGCCGAAGCTGCTTTGCCTGAGATGTAACCAGTGAGTGATCCCTCCCTGCCCTCAGCTGAACTCAGGACTCTGGGGGGGTGTTTCCTCTCTCTTGCCCAGCTCAGGAGGGCAGTGGGAGAGCAGCTTTGGTGGCACTGCCACCCAGCCAGAGCCAACCCAGCACAGAACACTACAGGAAATGGGGAAAGCCAAAGCAGCCACGTGTTGTGTGACAGAAATCCATGGAGTTCTGGAGGTCCCTGAGTGGCTGCTCAAGGTGTGCAGGACCAAAGAGATGCCCTCAGGAACAAACCTGGGGGATGGCAGCTCAGCCTGAACCAAGCTGTAAAAAACCCTGTCTCACAGTTCAGGTCAGAAGAGCACCCACGTGAAGGGCAAACAAAGCCTTTGCAATTAAAATAATTAATTTAAAAATGTGGGCAGTTGTATTGGTGTGGCCACCCACAGACATGTTCACACTTGCTGGGGGAAGAGAGTGATCAGCATGTTTTGAAGGCAAATATTGCTATTAAAAAGGCAGCTCTCCCACAGAAGTCCATGTGCAAGGTTTCAGAGCACAGCCTTAGCTACTCATACTGTACCACATATATTTATGTCACCTATTTTTACTACTCCAAGCCAGAATAAAGCCTTTTTGCTTGTAATAAAATTTATTATCAAAAATAAAAACTTTTTGTATATTCTGTATAATAGTTATTGTTCTGTCATTCTCAGATTGTTCATTCATATGAAGATAAATGTGTTTATTCTCCCACTGGCTCAGAGCTATGAGGAAGTTAATGCCTTCTAAAGATAATCATAACTCAAAAAGTGAGTACTTCAACCCCTCAGATCCTTCATATTGGAGAAAGGTAATCAGAGAATTAAAAAATGCTGCTTTTCATCAGGAAAATCAGCAGCTTTACAACACAAAATAACTTCTGAAGACTGAGGAATATCAAAGATCCCACTTCTCTTAATAGACGGGACCTCTTTGATGTCTCACTCTTCTAAAGCTCAGCTTTTTAAAGATAAAAACCAGCCTGTCATTAATTATAAGCAGTATGGCTCCTGTTCAAACACTGCAAGTTTTACTTCTGGAGAACAAGTGATGGGAGAGATTATCTGAAAGATTTCTGTAGCATTTTCAGAGAATGTATTTTCAGGCATTCATCTTAAGTGACAAGGAGTATTCTGGGCTATTAATACTCTTTTTCCTCTGAAGCATTTTAAATCTGCCAGGTGTATTCTCACTGCCTTACCCCAAAGCCTCCCCACCCTGTGGGTTCTGCAAAGCCATCCCTGTGCTGGTCCTTGGGGGATCCACAGGGATTCTATCCTGGACAGAGCCAGAATATGTCATGGAAGCAACACCTGGGAGCAGAAATGGATGCCAAAGCTTATGAAATCTCTTGGGTTTACTGAATTACAGAAAACTTGCTCTCAAAGTTTATTCCATGTCCTTCAAAATGAAATGGAAATGGCATTTCAGGCTTTTCTGCTCTAACTGCCCTTGGTTGGTCGTGCTAAAATGATTGAAAAGGACATGACGTATGTGATACATATGATATTATACATATGATATTATACATATGACATATATCACATGACATTCCAGCTATGACAATATGATATCACATATATCATATAGAACAGTTTATATGGCACATACAATGTGACATGAGTGTTGTGTTCAGTTCTGGGCCCCTCAGTTCAGAAAGGATATTGAGGAGCTGGAGCGGGGCCAGAGAAGAGCAACGAAGCTGGAGAAGGGACTGGAGCACAAGTGCTGTGGGGAGAGGCTGAGGGAGCTGGGGGTGTTTAGCCTGGAGAAGAGGAGGCTCAGAGGTGACCTCAGCACTTGTCTAGAACTACCTGAAGGGAAGTTGTAGCCAGGTGGGGGTTGGTCTCTTCTCCCAGGCACTCAGCAATAGGACAAGGGGGCACGGGCTCAAGCTCTGCCAGGGGAAATTGCAGTTGGAGAGCAGAAAAACTTCTTTGCAGAGAGAGTGCTCAGGCATTGGAATGGGCTGCCCAGAGAGGGGGTGGATTCCCCATCCCTGGAGGTTTTTAAAGTGAGCTTGGCCGTGGCACTGAGTGCCATGATCTGGTAAAGGGACTGGAGTTGGCCCAAGGGTTGGACTTGATGATCTCGGAGGTCTTTTCCAACCCAATCCATTCTATGATTCTATGTGATATATGTGGTATTCATGATACATATAATGATCATTAATGGCACATATGGATGCTATTATGTGATATATGGCACATATATGAGAGAGATACGTGAGATATGGTGTAACAGGACCTTGGTTTTTGACAGACCCTCCTGAGATCAGTCCCATCCCAGCAGACTAAGCTCACCTGTCACCTGGGCTATTTTGTGTATTGGAAGAGCAGCAAAGGACAGGTTTAGAAAAAGAAATGAATCAGAACCCTGAGAGACCAGAAAAACAATGATTTTCATTGCCACAACACACACTGCACGTTCAGTGTAATGAAAACTTGAAATCTCAGCAAGTTCTTGAAGGTGTTTCCACTTAATAACTTGATCTGTTGGAATCTGCCTGGATTAAGCTGGAAATTGTAACACCTTGTCTCAAGCTGCTGAATGTGGCATACCTGGCTTTCAAACCCATGCAAATATGTTTTAAAACCTATTCCAAAAGCCTTTTTACCATTTTTACAGTAATAATAACTGATTACGCTGACACACAGTGCACTATAGAAATGGAAACAGGAAACTAATAAGAGATAGGATATTAATAATAAAAATGAGGAGTGAGAAGATGGACCAACAACTGAGAAAGCTGCTCACCAACAGGGGCCAGGAATGAAACAGTGCACATGTGCAGCAAGTTCATGCAAAGCACAGCCTGGAGTCCAACTGAACAAGCATCTCTGAGTAATAAAAGCACATTTCTTGCAGAGTTTAGGACAACACACTCAGTTAAAAAACATTAGCACTTACTGACTACTGATAACTGGACTGCCAGGTATGGGGAAGGTGGTTTTGAGCACTGTGATGGTTAGAAGAGTTTTCAGTCCTAAATACATCTGGAATCTAAAGCCAGTTGTGCAAAATGAAAATTCAAAGCCCGTTCCAGTTCTTTTAAGAGCCAATGTAGCTTAAAGGGAAACAACAGGAAGGGTGGTCTTTTTTATTTCCATAATAATCACCATGCAATAGTTCATCATTGTGTAATGTTTTAAGTGAAGTCACTTCACAAATGGCTTGGGAAGAACAATTCCTTCCAGTGTCTCAGATTCAAAGGTGGAAGAAATGTCTGCCTCCTTTTAGCCCACAAGAGTTTAACTGGTGCCATGCAATGGGCACCTTGGTGTCACTTCTGCCAGCTCACAGCCCCTCTCACCTCCACAGAATTCAGAGCTAACAACCATAAGCAACCAATAAGAAAAAGCTACAGAACTTCAGAAACATAGAATAAATAACCAAGATATTAATATGGTTAATGGATTACTAGTTAAACAGTGCTGGACTCATCAGTAACATCTGACAGAGAGGGCCAACTATGCGACATTATTAGAGATAAATAAGGAAAACTGCTCTGATGAGAGACCAGGTTGTAACTACAAAACACAATAATAAACAAGAGAAACAGAGTACAAAAACCACAGAACAAACAGAGAAAGAGCACTGGAAGATACAGCCTTGAACTTTCTTGGGACATGAGGATGTGCAGAAAATCCAGCTGTTCAGTGGGCAACAACTGTGCAAACTCCAAAGAAGTTACAAGCAGAAGGAATCTGATACAGAAAGGTGAACTTACAACAAGATAACTTCTGCATGTGAAGAGCAGATGCAAGGACAAGGGGATTACGTTAACAAGAGCACATAAGAACCAGAGCTTGCACAACACGAATGAGAACCATGTCAGCAAGATAATTAATTAGATGTATTTCATTTAAGAGTTACATACAAGGTTTCAGAGGAAGATAAACCAGATGATCAGCCTGCAATCAAACAGGCTGTTTGTTACACTTGTATTTGGCACATCAAAGTCAGCATGGAGAGCCAGAACATGATATCCAAACTTTAACAATAAAAAATCCATGGAAAGAAGTTGAACTGAGGTTCAAGAGTACTTAGAATAAAATGCTCAAGCAGATGGACTGAGAAAGGTGTAATGCACAGGGTGATGGTGGAGCAGGAACCACCCAGCACTTGGCTGAGCTGTGCTTGGAATGGCCAGGCCATTCCTGGGTACATCCCATTGATAATACAGGGGCCAGGAATCTCCCAGCACTGGGCTGAGTTGTGCAAAGAAGGTAATTAAGGGAAAATCACAGATATTTTTATTATATAAAAGATTAATACTAATAATGCTAGTGCCTTAATCTAAAAGAAATAGCAAAAGAACATGACTAGAGAGTCCAAACAGCTCTGGAAAGAACTAGAATTCACAGAGGAAAACAAAGCAAGAAGGTGAATTTCCTAAAAATAAAAATAACATTAATCCCATGTTTGGAAATGGAAGCCCCTCACTCTGTTCAGTGACCACAAGGATGCCACAGCAAAGGGCTACTGCAAAAAGAACTCGGTTTCCCTGAGTGTGTGCTCCAAGCTGCTATTGTTTGCTGTTTATAATGTTCAATGATTGTTCTGTCTCCTTGACATAAACTCACTAGCTGGAGAGTATTCCTCCTAAATGCTGTCTGGGCACACTATGTGACTTCCCAGAGAACCAAATTCTTACTGCAACACCACTAACTGAAATCTATTTTCTCCCAGATGTCATGACGTCCCATGCCCTAGCCAAGGAAAAGCCATCAGGAGGGAAAATCCCTAAAAATCTGGTGACTCACTGAAAACTTCCCTAATTTCCACATGGGCAAAACTTAATGGTTTATAGGGGAAGGAAGATTTGACAACCTTAATGATTTTTCTTCTTGTTTTGTGAGAAGACACCTCCTAAGGCTGCTGTACAAAAGGAGCCCATCCCTAAGAACACACACTATATCCAGTTTTCAAACAGCCTGAATAAACACAGGGAATTCCAACCCCTGTGCAGGTCCCTCCTCTCAGCACCAGGGAGTGCAGCTCCTACTGCTGACCCAAACAAGGCATAGTGAGCAAAAACCCAGTGCCATTTGTGCTTCAGAAACCCTAAATGTCCCAGAACTCCAAGCCCACAGGACCCTTCCGTGTGCCAGCTGTGCCCAGAGGGCTGTGGGGCAGGCTGGACTCAGTGAGCTCTGCTCAGATGGGAGAGGCTGCCACACAAAGCAGCAATTACCATACAATTCTGTGGATACAGAATCTCCTTGCATAGTTGGTTTCAGTGATTGTTCCTTTGCTGGCTGCAGTCCAGGCCCCCAAACCTCTGCCAGCAGTATTGCTAAAAATGACATTCCAGCAATATCTTAATCACCAAAATGCTGCCATCTCACAGCGCTTTCCAACAGCATCACAGCAAGTTGTTCTTCAAACTCTGGCAAACAAAGGAGGTAACAAGCATGATTACACTGAATTTAGGTCATAGAAATGGTTTCAATATTGAGAACAGCCACTCTCTGATTGCTCTCGTGGCTTTTCCATTCCAGCTCTATCTGCCAGTGAGCAACTCTCCCCAGATGAGGAGCCAGTGCTTTGTTCAGGTCAGGGTTCCTTCACTGCACTCTGTTAGGGGGATTTAACTGCTAGTGTTACTGACAACATCAATCTTGGAAGAATAAATGTATTTATCTCTTTTTTCCCCATGAAAATCATCCTGGGAAGATGTTGTCCCATTTCCATTCATTTCCATCAACACACCTCTCCTTTTGCACAAAGTTATTCAGGACTATGACATTTTGGGCTGACACCACTTAATCACAGAATCATAGAATGGATTGGGTTGGAAAAGACCTCTGAGATCATCAAGTCCAACCCTTAGTCCAACTCCAGTCCTTTTACCAGATCATGGCACTCAGTGCCACGGCCAAGCTCACTTTACAAACCTGCAGGGGTGGGGAATCCACCCCCTCTCTGGGCAGCCCATTCCAATGCCTGAGCACTCTCTCTGCAAAGAAGTTTTTTCTGATCTCCAACTTCAATTTCCCCTGGCAGAGCTTGAGCCCGTGCCCCCTTGTCCTATTGCTGAGTGCCTGGGAGAAGAGACCAACCCCCACCTGGCTACAACTTCCCTTCAGGTAGTTCTAGACAGTGCTGAGGTCCCCTCTGAGCCTCCTCTTCTCCAGGCTAAACACCCCCAGCTCCCTCAGCCTCTCCCCACACCACTTGTGCTCCAGTCCCTTCCCCAGCCTCGTTGCTCTTCTCTGGCCCCACTCCAGCCCCTCAATCTCTTTCCTGAACTGAGGGGCCCAGAACTGAACACAACACTCAAGGTGTGGCCTCCCCAAGGCAGAGTCCAGGGGAAGGGTCACTGCCCTGGTCCTGCTGGCCATGCTAGTTTGGATCCAGGCCAGGATGCCATTGGCCTTCTTGGCCACCTGGGCACACTGTTGGCTCCTGTTGAGCTTCCTGTCACTCAGTCCCCCCAGGTCCCTTTCTGCCTGGCTGCTCTCCAGCCACTCTGTGCCCAGCCTGGAGCACTGCAGGGCGTTGGGGTGGCCAAAGGGCAGGACCTGCACTTGGCCTTGTTGAACTTCATCCCATTGGAATCAGCCCATCTCTCCAGTCTATCCAGATCCCTCTGCAGAGCCCTCCTGCCTTCCAGCAGGTCGACACTCCCTCCCAGCCTGGTGTCATTAGCAAATTTGCTGATGATGGACTCAATCCCCTCATCTAAATCATCAATAAAGATGTTAAACAGGACTGGACCAACACAGACCCCTGGGGACACCACTAGTGACCAGCCACTATGTTGTCCTTTACAGCTTTCAAGTAAATCATTTAAACAGCTTTGTATTCAAGTTTTGGGATATTTGTACCTTTAGAAATAGAAATGCTTTGTATCTTTGGAATGGGAAGTTTGGTCTATTATCTTGGTAGTTTCCTGTCCAATGACATGCAATACTGGAAAAAAACAAGACAGGAACAAAAAACCCAACTTTAACTAGATTAAGACAATACCAGTACTCTGGATTTTAATGCATCTTGAACATTTATATTTGCCATTCAAGATAAGTGTCTGAAGTGGACACAATTTCCTTGGAAAAGTTTCTCTCTCTTGAATTTTGTCTGTACTTTTGAATGGGACAATATTAATTACCTGGGAAGTGATGTAATGGGAAAGCATGTCAGCCATCAGCTTTACAAGACAAAGCTTTTATTTTTTAGAAATGTAAGAATTATTCAGCAGGGGAGTAGGTGAAGAAGAATTTAACAAATGTTGATGCTCTTAAGACACTACAGGGGGAAAAAGTGCCATTTCCCAGATGTTCACCACAAAAACAAACCAGTCAGACATGGGAGATAACCAGAGAAAATGGTATATTCTGACTACCACAAGCTGAAAATCGTGAGAAAAAGCAGCCCTGGAGCTCTCGTGTTTGGGAATGCAACACAGATGGCAAAGGCACCATCTCCATCTTCCCACCACTTCCTTGCACCTCGACAGAAAAAGCCTCTAACTGAAAAGGTTTCACTGTGCAGTGACACACAGGAATGGCAGTAACAGTAGTAGGGGGGGTGGAAGGCCCCCACCTAAAAAGATGAACACCCAAAGGAAGAGGTAAAAGTAATTTTAGTCAGGAACCAGCCTGGCTGGAGTATAACTCAAAGCACCAAAACTGCAGCCCAAAGTTTTCCTTGGGAACTTCCAGCAGGGGGGTGGGAATGGGCATTTGCTGCTTCAGGTCAATAGAGATCCCACTGCCTGTCCTGCCTGACATGGGAAATGCTGAGGGCAACAGGTAAATCTGTGATACCTCCCTGCTCCTGCAGCTCCATTCCTGACCCAGCCAAGGGGCTGGAACTGCGTCCAGCAGAATAACCAGGATTTTTGCAGCCTCAGCTGTTTCCCTGGGCACAGGGAGCGGGGAATGCTCCCCAGAGGTGCCAGCAATGCCCAGGGCTGGGCTGGGTGCGGTGCCTGCTCTGCAGCCCCTCTGCAGCCCAGACAATGTTTCATGTCCCATGAAACATTACAGGCTGGCTCTTTATTAGGAAGTTTCTTTCCAGCTCCTGCAGTATGTTTAGGAATACAGCTGGTTCCTATGGAAATGGGTGAGAATTGTGCCCTTGCCTGAACACAGAGCAGGCACAGACTCCCTGTCTGCAGCATCAGACATCCTGGCACGAAGGGAGACAACTGGGAGGGCCTGCTGAGCCTCCCCTGCATGCCAAGGGCAGCCTGCAAACCCGAGGAGGAGCTGGGAGGCTTTGCCCTGTCTCCTTCCCTGGGAACATCCCAGAGCTGCACCTGGCACAGCTGGCACAGCTGGCAAGCCCCATCACTGCTGCTCCCAGGGGTGCCAAAGTGACAGGAGAGTTTGTGCATGTGAACTTGCAGGTGTGTAACACGAGGCACCTCAGAGATGTGGGAGAGGTTTCCCTACAGAATAAATCCTTTAAAACACACATTTTTGGGGGGTTGCTTAAAACTGGGGCCTTAAAAGTCAAAGTAGTTTTGAAATGATTATACACAGTTCATTAAAAATACGGTGAGCAAATGAAAGATCAGAAAGGAGCTTTTCTGTATCTCCATATTCAAGAAATCTCACTTTTAAAAAGTATAAAATGACCAAAAGAGAAGAGTTTTACTTTACCACTCATATGCAAAAATATATTCTTTGGTTTATCCTAAGTTTGGTGATGATAAATTTTGATGAAAGAGGATAAAATCTACAAGTTTTTTTACCTGTAAAGTTTTCACAGGAAACAACCTGCCTCAATCTAAAAGACTGTTTTATCAGAAAGCACCAGTATTGATTAGCAGAGGGATTCTGAAATGAAGACCAAACAAACAGCCCACAGCTGAACCAAGTACAGCACATTTTGAAGTGTAAACACTTTGTAGTAGTTTATGAAGAACATAACAGAGCTCCCAACTGGAATAACTCAGGAACAGCTCTCATACCTTCCTAACACCACTACTCACTCCTGCCAAGTGAAGCTGTGTATTTTACAAGCTTAAAAAGTATACCTGGAAACTTATCTGCCCTTCTTCCTCCTAAAAACACTGAAAAAGAAAAAAAAATAAAATTAAATTGCCACTTTGGATATTTAGTGCTGGTTTCTGCCCCTGATAAGCCCCTTGCTGCCCATTTTAAACTCATGATGGCCTTATTTTTACATCCAGCAAACCAGTACATTCAACCTGACAGCAAACAGAGGTGTTCAGAAAAAGCAGGAATGAGCCATTCTTCATTCCCAAGCCCTTGGAGAGAAGATCTGTGAACTTTGTTCTCTGAAAGCTGTTTCTTTCAAATATATTCAGCAAAAGGAGCATTAAGGAACCAGCACTAGAGGCAATTCCTCCTTTATATCTTCACACTGCTCTGCAACAATCTCAGTGCCTCTCAGACAGCAATTAGGGAGGATGCAAAGATCCCAGTGACCAATACAGCAAAAATGTTGGCTCTCAGTTATTATTATTGAACTGCACTGGCATTTCTCTGCTCCAACAGGGATCTGTGTGGGCACAAGGGATGCACAGAGCCAGACTCTGCCCTGGAGATCCCACACTCCAAACAGGCAACAGGGAAAGGTGACAAAGAGGGGGAGGTGGGCTAGGGAAAAGTTAAAATAGAGGGGTACAGTCACTTGTCCAGAATTGGATCAGTTACAGAGAAAGGAGCTCAACCACCTCCACTAAATGGTCAAGTATCTTCTTCATCCCAGCTAAGGGACTTCAACACCAGAGAAACAAAGTATAAGCAACAGGCAGCTTGAGTAGCATGGAGTACCTTCAACAGAAACACCATTAGAAGAGTTTTTGTTTATGAGAACCAGTGTATATTACAGCCAAGTTACTCTGGCATAATGCTGAGCAAAATACAATGTAAACCAATATAATCATCCATATCTACAGATTTAGCCTTCATTTCCATGTACTTTTTTCCACTTCCTAAAACAGAACACCTTTATCACTGATAGCTTATATACTCAGCTGCCTTCTTAGAACCTTAAGTGATTTTTGCTATGAGAAATAGCTCCAGAAGTAATAAGGGTTTCTTCGGAATTATCTTTCTTACTGCCAGTTATCAGTCTTAAAAAATAAAATGAATGAAGAATTATTTTTTTCCCCTCTTGGCAATCAGGGTCTGAGAATTGAACAGGAATATCTGTTATTCTTAATATCACCAGTAATTAAAGACTGAGCTTTACAGAGGACATAAAGAAGAGTAAAGCCCAGATCACCTTCTCTCTACTGGTATCGACTGTGGAGTAAAAATTTAATCATTCAGTATGGAAATTTAAGTCAATGACATCCAAAGGAGACAAGATGCTGACTAAGGTTTCTTCTCTTTTCTTTCTTTCTTTCCCTTCATGGGATTGTCGTAAAATCACTTCACTGGTAATTAATGGCTGATAATGGTCCTCAACTCATAGGAAGTATTTTCAGACAGATGTCTCAGTACTAAGTTGCTAAAAACCAGAATATAAAAGTCAAGGTCACAGCCCTTGATTCTTTAGGATATTTAAGTAAAAGCCTGAAGTCTGATTTGCCTGCTCTAATGCATCTGGAATGAGCCATGTTTTAGCACTTGGCTGGACTGAGCTGAGCTGGGGAGAGACTCTTTCTCACACTATGAGAGAGACAGTTATTTTATAAAAGCCTGTTCACTTAAAAGGAGTGTTTCAAAAAAGAAGAAAAATGTGTGTTTCATACTGAAGTTTCCCTACTATTATAACTTCCTACTTCTGTAATCTAAACCAGTCACCACTGAACATCTCTCAGGCAGTATTTTAGTTTAGGACTGTATATTCTCAAACATTTCTCACACACTCTCAACACAACACTATATATTAAAATGTTTCCTGCAAAACTAGGAAAATTGGTGGAACCATTTCAGATGTTTAACCTAACACACAGTTAAGTTAAAAGTGTGTGTTTGCTCATTCTCTCTCAAAAAGCATTTAAGTCCCTCTCAGGTTACAATGCTAAGGCAAGTGATCCAAACTGTCATTCAGTGTTACAATCTTTCCTTTCTTCACTCTTCATCTTCTCCCTGGGTGTATACTCTGTCAGGGCATATTCCTACAAATTTCAGAATGCCAAAGACTCTCCTTTTTACCCAACTCTGATGAAGTTAAGACAGGAAAGCAGGGGCTGGTAGTTAGCAAAAATGGGATTAGAACCACTGTTTTCAGTTGGCTGATAAAAGAACATATTATTTGAGGAGCCAGCTATGCTGAATTAAATAAAGACTAGAGTTAGGGGAATTTTCCCCTACACCACTGGGGAAATGGGAAGTGTAAGATACGTTTACTCGTTGTAGCAGATAAGAACATCCTCATGCAGTCAGTTTAACAACACTCCATCTCAGCCAAATGTTCTGTTTGATTAGCTCAGCGCAGGTACAGTGAGCAACGCTGAGCAAGGGGGATGTGAAGAAGTTAAAAGACCTGTCAAGGTCACAGCCCAGGAAGGTGACAGAGCCACACAACCAGTCATACAGCTCTGCTAGAGCAATAAAACTGCGATACAAAGCTCCTCAAAAGGCTTCTGTGCTACTAACTGATACACAAAGGTAACAAACATCACACTCTTCAGCACTAACACGTCTAAGGAGCGCTCTGAACAAGAGACAAGCCAAACCATGGCTTAGGCTGAGCTCTATGGCTAAAGAAGGCAAAGCATCAAAACAACTACTAACAAATCCTGTGTAACTCACACACTTGCTTAATCCCATTCACTTATCGTTAAGTCTGGGGGAATAATTGAGCGTTAGAGGAAAACCGAACGGGGGCCACAGGATCACACAGGGTTTATTTGCCTGTTTTTCTCCTCGGTGACAAAACACGGTACTAGTGCAAACATGCCTCGTGAAAAGAAGATAAATAAATAAATAAACCGGGCAACCAGATAACCCCGAAGGTTCCTAGGGGTCCCGTTGTCATGGAAACAAGTCACCGCTAATGAGCTTTCCGAGGCACGAGTGATTAATACATGAGCCCCGTAAATAAATATTGATTCAAACCGCAAACACGCACATAATCAACCCGCTGCAAGCAGCCTGGAGAACGGCAACCGAGCAGGGCGAGCCACCCCGGCGCTGTGCCACACCGCGCGGCCCCGGGAGCGCACAAACTTTGCCGGGCGCGGGTGCGTGCGGGGGGACGTGGGGCGGGAGCGCATCCCAACGCGGGCCGGGGGCTCTGCTCCATCCCGGGGCTTCGCTCCGCTCTGGGCACAGGGCACCGAGCCCGCAGGTCTCCGGCAGCGCGACCCGCCACCTCCCGTCACAAGCCCCGCGCAAACCCGCGCCTAACCTTGCGCTGAGTCGCTCCGCGGGCACAGCCACTTCTCCCAACGAAGCCCCGAAGGCACACCCGTCTCCGGCGGGGCTGTTGTGGCTGGTGCCGGTTTCTCGCCGGTGCTTCAGCCCTGGCGCCGATGCGCTGGAGCGGCCACCACCTCCTTCCCCATCTCGCCGCTCTGCGGCTCCCCCATCCATCCCCTCCTGTCCCCGCCCGCTTCTCCACCTTCTCCCTTCCTCCCCCCGACTCCGCTCCAACCAGCTGCTCTCGCTCCACCCGGGCCGGCTGTCCAGGTGCCTCCCGCTCCCACGCGTGCCCTTCCGGCAGCTGGAGCCGCCCGTGACCGCTGTCCCGGCCTCGGTGCCGCTCGGAGCGGGCTGCCCAGTTCGGGACAGCGCTACGCGGAGCCCTGCCCGGCCCGGGGAAGGGCAGAGCTGCCCGGGGGTGGCCTCTCACCTCGGCAAAGCCTCCGGGGGTCGGTGAGGGGGACGGGCAGCGCTGGTGGCATCACCGCTGCAGGTGAACCCTGGCGGGGGCGCACCCCTTGCGCTCTTTCTCTCCTCCTCCTCCTGCTCCTGAGGGGCTTCCCGGGTGGGTTCGCGCCGCTCGGGGGCTGCCGGCACTGCCGCGGCTCCTGCTGGAGGGGATGGAGGGATGCAGGGCGGGAGCTCGGCAGGGCAGGTGCGGGAGCCGTGCGGGGCCCACGGATCGGCTTCCCCGGCCACGGGTGTCCCTGTCACCAGCGAGCGGGTGGCTGCGCCCGGAGGCGACAGCGCGGCGGGTCCCTGCCCGCTCCCAGCGACTTCTCACTCCCGCCAGCCCCCGCATCGCCACGAGAGGGCCGGGGATTAAGGGCAGTACTTCCAATTTTAAGAGCATTACATTAATAAACAGCGCTCCGGTGGTTTTAAATTACTCTGGGAGCATCCGGCAGCCTGCTAAGAAGCAATCCCTGCCCGGGAGTGTTTAATCGGAGGATCAGAGAGCGGAATGCCCCATGTTCCTTGGGAAATGCGTGTGGGGAGCGCTGGGGCGGCCCTGCCTC
>VWZD01002248.1:115-33304 GCA_013396695.1 Sakesphorus luctuosus | reverse complement strand
CCGCCCCTGCCTGCCCGTCCCGCACAGGTACGGCGGGATCGGGAGCTGCGGGCACCGCGGGCATCGCCTGGCAGCGGCACAACAGGCTCAGCTCTCAGCACCGATTAAACGGCCTGGGCTAGGCAGGGGCTGTCTGTCCTGCTGGAGTTCAGGCACGGGAGTAAGTGCACGCTTTAGAGGAATCGAAAAGCGATTTTTCTTTTTTTCTTTTTTTTTTCCTTTTTTTTTCTTTTCTTTTTTTTTTAATGCCGTGACGCCAACACACACGCACAGGCAGAGCAATGAGAGCCCTCCCGGCTCCGCGCTGAGAGGATTCTAAAGCTCGTGTGCGCACCCGGTGGTCCCTGGCTGTTGCAACAGTACAGCCTGCCCCTCCAGACAAAGACTCTGCCATAGGAAGAGAAAGACACACACTGATTGCGGGCTCACCGCTGAAAAGGATGGCGAAAGCTTCCCCTCGTCCCCTCCCTCCTTCTGCATCACAGCCCAACAGGTGGCAGTGACCTCAGAGACGGTCTAAACTAATCTAAGTAATGCCTATAAATGCCTTCTCTCCTGAATTCAGAGTATAATAAAAAAAACTCCATTTCATTTACATTTTAATGCGTAAATCATGCAAAGCAGGGAGCTCCACAGACACTGTTGTGAGTGTGATGACTCATGCCCACCACATGTACATTATTTATTGTCTGAGGATGAACTATGTTTAAATTAGTCTGCTTGATAACATAATCTGGATGTTCTGAACTGCTTCCCTATAATTATGCTCTGGAGGAAGTAAAGCATCATTTCTTAGCCCCAGTCTCTCTGCCTGACATGTTTTAATTCACAGCCTTGCGTGACACTGCATGTTTTGAATATAGAAGCAGGTGAACTGCACTTTCTGCACAGGCACCCACGTGGAGAGGAACGATGACAGAGGCACTGCTCAGAGCAGGCAGGAATACAAACTCTGCCTTTCTCCACATTAGCAAATTTAGGCAGTTGTTTCAAAGCTGTGAGCTGAACGATTTCAGACGGAAATGAAGGTCCCCTGTCAGCTTGTGCCAATCTCTCCTCCTAGGATGTCTCATTACATGGCCACGTAAAACTAGGCTACACTGCCCCACTGGGACTCATTCTGTTCCAGACACCAAATAAACTCCTTGTGGCTGGGTGGGCTGCTGTTATTTTTCCATAAAACGTGAACAGAGCACACAAGAATGGTGGACCACCAATTCGTCTGTTTGTTCCTTTCCTCGAGTTCTGTGGTACTGCTGATTCCTCCATTTCACTAAACCCTGAGAGTACAAGGGCAATAAAAGCTGTTCTGTTCCCTAGTCTTCATTTGTTGTTTTGGATTTTTTTTCTTTTAAAGCAGATGGTATCAAGGAAGCTCTTCCCACACACACACACACAAAGATTCAAAGCCATTCCTGTGAGGCACTCAGGATTCAGCTACTCCTTTTTTCTGTGCTTCTCTTTCTATTCAAGTGACACACTCTCACCCTCACCCATCTCATTGTTAGGAGTGACCGAAGGAAAAACTATGGCCAGAGTCTCCTTTAAATATGACACAAATGATCCTGTGCTACCAAGGCCTATTCCTGAGGGGCAGACACTTTCCCAGTGAATATATGACTGAAGGGAAAGAGCAGGAGGGAAGGAGTTTATCTTTGTTCAGCTTTTTGGAGGAAAGAAAGAAATGCTGGACTTTTGGTGGTTTGAGCTTTGAATTGGCTTTTGGTCAGATTCCCAAACCACAGGGCTGAAATGCAACAAACAGTGAGAGGAAATGCAAATTAGGACAAGAAATTAAAATTAAATCCTGATCACTGATTCTGCCATCCTATGCTAATGCCAGATGCAGCAACCAAATGCTTGTGTCCCAACAGCCTCATCATCGTCTGCTTGATGTTTTATGGCTCTTTTGCAGTAAATATAAAACTGACCTTGTATTTTAGGCAGTTTGTAGACACTAATTTTTGAAAGTAGCTACAAGTCATCCTGCTCTAGCACTCCTCTCTCATACAATAAAAGTTGTTTAAAATCATGACTTCTGTCACGGTGTAGACTCAAGCACACAGCTTGGTGTGGGGAGTGACACCAAAAAGAGTGAGTGATTCATCCATCTCTCCTCTTAAACCAGTGCTGGAACTGGTACCAGCACCAGGCTTGCTGAGTGTGGCACTGTGCCAGGTCAAGCCTATATGACTGCAAGGTTTTGAATTTAAAGCCATATATAAACACACAAAAGATGGCTAGAATGCAAGCAGTGATTGATTGTAAAGTTGTGGTATGAAGAAGCTTTGGATGGGAACCTCATTTGGGCCTTGGGACGATACCAATGATGCCTAAAAGTGTGATTCAATGTAATTTTAGAAGGTTTTAGAATCATATAAACTCTGTTCAGTTACCCTCATTTTTAAACCCTCAATATTAAAGCCTCTTTCTCACAAACTGTAAGCTTAGTCAAGGCCAAGCTATACTCCAGCAGCCACCTGCAAGATAACAGAAGACAAACACCGAGGAGGCCCGAGAAGGCCCATCGGCCCCCCCATGACGAAGTGGGTAGATTGGCAGGGCTTTGGGTGGGCATTTGGGAGAAATGAGAGCTTATGATTGGATGTCCATGGGGGCATAAAAACCCTGAGACTTCCTGACCTAGGGGTCAGACCCCCTTGGGTTTGATCGTGGAAGCTTCTTCTAATAAAACCTTATATCTTTCTCCATTAACTTGTCTGCAGTGTGTCTCTGTTCACAGGAGTACGAGATCGCAGGCATCACCACAGTAAATAATATAATCATGTAAAACAGCATAAAGCCACTACCCAAAGTATTCTGTTTCCCCCTCTGAAGTTAGAGGAAGGTGCTATTTTACAGCTTACACCATCTGAGTAGCTGATTTACTCTTTTCTCCCTTCCAGGCCAGCTCTGCTGGGTCCCAGAACTGACCTCAGCCAGGACAAGAGCACACCCCAGGCTTTCCAGAACAGCCACGTCAGAGGCCAAAAGCTGGGACCATCTGCACACACGAGTTACACACAAAGATAAGCACAAGCCTAAGCCTAAGCCTTTGTAGGACTGACCCCACATTTCTCAGGTTTTCAGCACCAAAGATTGTGCTTGGCCAAAGCCAACTAGGCCATGCTGTTCCATCCTTGGAATTCCACACACTTTCACCCTCTGTAGGACTGTTAACATACAGTATTTCCTAGGCAAGGTCAGGAAATGTTAATAATGCACAGAAGTACAGCACATGTCAGTGTCAGGTTCATTTTTGGAAAGGCTAATCCATCTTTTAGCATTTTTAATAGTTTTCATGGGACTATTATGATATGAAACACACACTGTTTCCACATAGTATTTGGAAAAGAGAGTGTTTTAAGTATTTTTTCAATCATCTTTCAGAACTCAGCTTTAAATATTATCCAGGAGGAGCCTGCATGGATTTTCCTTTGCCAGGGACTTGCCTGCTAACAAGGTGTAACATTAGAACCTTCCAGATGAGAAGGGCTGACATCTGGAGGGGATTAACAATCCAAGTGCTGGTTGCAAACAGGGCAGTCCAAACTCAGGGGGTTTGGTCATGGCCCTGGCAACCACGTGGTCCTCAAAGATTGCCAAAGATGGTTTTCTGAACTAAATGTCAAGGCAATGACTCAGGGACAGGACTTACTGTTGCTGTACGTGTAGATACATATGCAGGTGTGCCTCATTTGCAAGAAAAAATTATATTTAAAAAATGAAAGAGAACCAACAACACTGGCATAGGTGGAGTTTGCAAAAGGCTCAATACAGCATGAATAATAAATATCTAAAATTTATTGTTTAAATCAGCTGGGTTTTCCAAAAAGAAAAAAAAAGAAAACAACAGAAGCAAACCAACAGTTAATTATAATAGTGCAAGGACTGATGGCTTTGTGATTTATACACATGAACACAAATATACACTCACTTTCAAGCCCATATCTAGGGCAGCACTGTGGGTCACAATGCCACCCAGTGCTCTCCCATGCCAGCTCAGGGCAAGGCTTTGTACCAGCAAACCCAGCTCAGCACACACACAGAGATGTGTAGGACTGGCACTAATCCTGTTCTCAGGAGGGAGAGCTCAGCAAGGCCATCCCCAGCCTCTCTTCTCTTCCCCCCATCCTTCAGATGCTTTTTTGCTCTTTCTCTGATTGCCTGAGAGAACATGCAGGATTGTTCCCAAAAGGTTGCCAGCCCTGTGCTTTTAGGCTGTTACAATGCACTTGTAAAGCAGAGAGTGCAGAGCTGGAGTGGGGCTCCTGTCTGACATTAAAAGCAAAGGCACTTGATGGTTTCCTGTTAAAAGGCAGCCCACCCTTCTGAATCATTCTGTGCAAGGCAGAGAAGTTATCAGTTCCAAGAGACTCAGAGCTGGATGGGACTGTAACTTTGTGTGGATGGGGAGAAGAGGGAGGAAGTGGAAAGAAAGAGAGAGGGTTTGGCTCTACAAAATCCAAGTAGATCTTTGTGGCCACAGTGTCCAGCCAAACCCTGCAGTCCTGAAAGAAAAGAGATGCAGCTACATGCAGGACTTGGACTTGGAATCCTTAACAAGAGAAAAAAAGTGATGGAAGAACAATTGCAGTGTAAGTAGATTTATGCAAACCAAATGGGAAGTGTGAAAAGAGACCAACTGCTGGGACAAGTTTTATATTCTCCATAATTTACTACTTAAATTATTGTCCAATACATATCAGCTAATAGTTTTTCCACAAGTACAATTTTGTCACTGTTCACTTTCTGTCAGAGGTTATTACACAGGGTTGGACTGTTGAACAGTGGCTACATTTCATTCCTAATATGGCTGCACTTCAGGGCAGGGATTGTTCCTGCTCAATTGGCACAGTTTTTAAGGGAATCTGAGATCCCTGACATGGAAAGAGCTCCACAGATGTGTGATGAGGATAGTTTACTGGGAAATACTAAACCAAAGCAGGATGGAGAGCCAATTGGGTGGTTTTCCTTGTAGTTACAACACAAGGTTCTTGGGAATGATTTGGTTTGGGTTTGATTCTCTGGGTACCCCTGACAAGTGGAGCATGTTTTAGTTTGGCTGTCTGTAACATAAACACAAAAATATCTGGTCTCCCATATGCTCTGTGGAGCATATTGTTTGTAAAGTATTTTAAGGTTCTCCAAAGGAGAAGGAATTTGTATTGTTGTATTTTACTTACTAGAAATCAGCAGGAGCTTGTCCACAGCTCCTCCTGTCCCTGCCTGCTCAGCCCTGTTGGGGGGTTTGGAGGGTGGCACATGGGAGGGACACGTGGCACTGACCCATGGTCACATTTGCCTTCATAAATGACTTTTGCAGGATAGATTATTTGGAATTTCGGTGGGAATATGGGTTAGCTTTGGGTTCACTGGTGTCCTTCAGTCCCCCCACAGCTGTAGGACACTGAAGGATCTGGTCCAACGAGGGAGGAAGGGCAGGCTGCTGTTCTTTGAGTCAGAAAAGGGGTTATTTGGATGGGTGCACAAAATGAGATTTCCCCCTAATCCCCTGTGTAATTCATCCTCTTTGTAGGCACATCAGTTTAATCCTTGTTATTACAGAGAGGACCTGAAGTACTGCAAGGGTCAAAACACACCATTGTACACAAGAGGCCAAGATGCTGGATCTCCCTACTCTTTATATATAATAAAAATTTACATCATGTACCTCTTAGCACTTCACTGGAAATATTCCTTGCAGTAAGTATTCACAGCAAAGAAAAAAAAAGGGGGTGAAAAAAGGAGAGAAAGTATTTGAATGAGAAACATGCCGTGCAACACTGAGCCATGCCAGCAAAGGGATTTTCTCCTGCATGGTGAAGAACTGCAAAAGCTGGGGTGAGAGGGTTTGTGATGCCAGTGGAACCCAGAGATGGAAGCACAGTTTGCACAGTTGCTTAGGACTTCCTCTATATTCACCTCCATGGATTCTGTCAGTGCAGAGCAGACACACAGGGAAAATCATCTATAAAACCCCAAGGTAAATAGGTTTCTCCTGCACAGTATTCCAGGGTCACTGATTTTAGATTGCCATCCCTGGGCTAGAACTGACATACAATAAATGTGCCTTTACTGGGACATGGGCATGGCTGATCATCCAAATCCCCGTGTATTAATAAGTGATGACATCCAGAACAGCATTCCATGCTCCTGTGTGGGATTTCTTCCTGATAGACTAGAAAAGGAAATTCCTCACTCAACTGGCAGCTGGGATGGGCACCTCCCCACCAGGGCAATGCTGCTCCCTCCCTGTGCTGCTGTGTCCTCCCTTCCACCCTTCCTCTTGCATCCAGCCCCAGCAATGGCTGAGAATCCTGGGATACAAACTGCAGCCCTGCCTGCACCAGGCTCTGGGATCTTCTGGAAAGCCTCATGGGCTCACACAGGGTTTGATTTCTCTTTCTACTCTCTTCACTATTTTCTCCTTTGTAAAAGTGGACACACCAAGCACAGGCAGTTTGGAGGACAGGTATTTATACCTGTGCCCTCATCCTTAAAATTATTTAAGCATCAGAGTGAAACAGCTCCATATCTGTGAGGATCTGGGTCAGGGATAGATTAGAAAATGTTGTCTTCACTTTGAAGTGCCACTTCAATACCAATGTGCTTTCTCCTGCTGCTCCTGCCCTTCTGGTTATTTAGACCAGAAACCTTTTTGTTAGTGAAAGAAGCAGAAATGGGTTTCTCTGTGTCTCAGTCCCTAAACCACGAATTCTTGGGCCACTGTGTATTGTGAGGAAAATAATATCATTTTGGGAGTGGAAAAGCTACTTTAAGACACCACATATCAGTGACAGAAGATGGAATAAACCATTTGGAGTGTTTTTTCCAGGGAAAAAGCCAGTACAGGTGACCTGAGCACATTAGAAGTTCCTGCTCTTTCTGGAACCACAGGTTGGATCTCATCCACTCTTGTGTGAGCTACAATAAATACTGCTCTGGGTGTCTTCCTACAGGAAGGGATTATAAAAGAGACTTCTCAAACGAAGGTCCTTTCTGGTTACTAAATGTGGGTTTGCTGTGCTGTGCCAAGGGATGGCTCATCCCTGAGGTGTTCTGGGAGCAGTGGCTGGGGACATGTTTTTTCAGGATGAAATACATTAAATAGTATCACTCTCTGCAAGTAGGAACTACTAGTCATCTTATGTCATAATATTAAGCTTGTATTTCCATAATTTTCATAAAAATAGAGGACTGTTCTGCTTGCTGCTTTGGGGGGAAATTTTAACTTCTCTTGGCTAAAGTATCTCTTTTCCTTCTCAAGCAAGAACACCATGGAATTGTAAGGGATGAAACAGAAACCAGTAGTTCATAGAATCCCAGAATCACTTAGGTTGGAAAAGACCTCCAAGACCATCAAGTCCAACCTGTGACTGATCTGCACCTTGTCAGCCAGACCAGAGCACTGGACACATGCAAAGGAACACATACAGATGAATAAAGAAAAAGAGGTCACATGTTGTCAGAGCTATTTCTTGATTTTGAAGGTAACATTCAAAATAAATCCTTCCTCCCTCTTCCCACCTGTCAAGAGCCTATCCCAGCCTCTTGAGGATCAGAAAGGAGTGGAAGAGATTGCAGGTGGAACATAATAATGATTGATATTTGTTTAAATTTTTGGCTTTTATTTTACACAGTTCAAATACCCTTTTTTCTGACTCTTCTTTCATTTTTACAGTACTCCTGCATCTAAAAGGATATTGTTTAATCAGTAGCTGTCACTGCTTTAATTGTAAGAGCACTATTCACTGTACAAAGCTATGTCAATCAGGCAGACTCACATTCTAATCTGGTATTTCCACAACCCAGTTATTTGCAATATTCCTAAGACTCTGGTGAGAATTGTTTAAACTGTCTCTGGTCTCCTCTGCTGAAGGATCACATTGGGCTGGATTTCCCCAGCCTGGCCACCTTCTCTTGGGCTGTTCCCAGCCCTGTTAGGGATGGAAATGAGGACATACAATTTTTGGGGAAATTGTATCTACCTGTTCATTTTTGGCTTTACAATAGCAGGAAAAAAATCCCAGATAATTTTGTGCTTTTTCTTTCTTGGCCAAGCCCTGGCCAAAGTTTGAATGGACAGGTAGAGCTGGTGACAGCAATACAGACTCCTTGGCAGTGCCTGATATGCTGGTATCAAACAGGGAACACTGAGGAAGGGCCTTTGGGAATTTGTTCAAGTGGCAAACGAGAAAATGAGCATCACTAGCAGGTTCTCATGACCCCTCCCACGAGCAGAGTCTGTACCCAACTGCTGCCACCTTCTAAGTCTGTGCAGCTGGGGCAGCCCTTGCAGTGCTCACCCAGAAAAGATTCCCAGCAGAACTAACAGGGATTTGCCTGCAGAAGGATTGGAAAACTCAGACTCACAGCCCAGCCCAACGAGCCTCTACTCATGACAGCATCCAATTAAAATTAATGAAGGAACTGCTTCAAGATCACCCAGGGAAACGATTACCTGAGTCACCAGCAAGTTCCTTGATGTTACAAAGTCAGAATTACTTAGAAGACAGAAATGCTGAAGAACAGTGAGAAATGCTGCCATCAGTGGAAGTGGCTCCCAGGCAACCTGTCTGGGCTGAGCAGTTCACATAGAGATCACTATTAAGATACAGATCCTGCAGTATTTCTAATCTCTCTCACAGGTACTATGATTAAATGTGAGAGTATCTTATCTTTTGTGATGGAAAAGAAGTACATCTTAACACTCCAGGTGTACTCAAACCCTGTTGTCTCCCCCCCACACCAATTTTCCGCTCCCCCTTGATACTCTGGAGCAGCCCAGAGATGCTTCTGCTCCTTCCCCTGCAGTTGCTGTGCCTGGCTCTGCCCCTTGCCCAGTTCAAACCAGTAAATGACACTTTCTCTGTGACCACCTTGCCTCCTTTCTCCACTCACCCTCTACCCTGGAAGCAGCTGAAGGGACATGACATCCCTTCCCAGGCTGGCTGGGAAAGCAGCTCTTAAATCAACTTATCATCCCCTCTGCTGTTAGACTGGCATGAGGGGAATGAGCAGGATGGAAGGATTTGGCCTCTTATTTATAAAATAAACAACTTTGCTTGCTTGTGTTGCAATTGCCACAAGGGAGTCAGTAAAAACAGGAAGAGTTTCAGAAATCTAATTTGCTTTGCATTGTGTGTGCTGTTTGATTACCTTGTACCTTTCTGCTTGCAATAAAAATAGTGACTTTCCAGTCATTTTCGGTTTAGGTCTCTCTCGAGCGCTCACACATAGAAATAACATCTCAATTGCAAATACTGGGAGAAATAGTTATTAAAGATAGTCACCTCCTTTGTTTTTTTATATATATAATATATATATATGCACCTGTATGTTCCAAATGTTTTCAGCTGCTCCTGGTAGGTGGCCTTTAACTGGCTCTGTGTCTCTAAGTGAGGAAGAAAGGAGGAGCAGGGAAAGTAAAGAAAAAAAAAAACCCCAACATTTAATGTACTCTCCTGGAAAACTGTTCAATCACAGTTTTTGAAAGAAACTTCTGAGGATTGTGCATGAACCTCAGTGCTCAGAGAAACCTTCCCCTGATGAGACATACACTGAGCCCTCGAGTGAGTGACAGCCACACAATTTAAATGATGACAGGAATCCAAGAGGAAGATCCTACAATGAAATTGCATCCTCTCCTATTTTTCCAGCTGCCTGCCCTTCTCCCAGCTCACCTAACTCAAAATGGGCTCACTGCTTGCTGTGCTCCATTGCACTCCAAAAGGAACAAGGGAGAGTGGCTGAACAGAAAACAGAAACGGTGTCAATACATGTCCCCAAACACGCTGTGCTTTTTTGGATGTGCCATCCAAAAGCCTGGGCTCCAAAATCCAGGGTATTTTCTCCAGAGTGCCAGGGAGAACAGTACAAGAGGGACAAAAAACCCCACCTCCCCAACATTCAGCAGAACAAATTCACACAGGCTGCTGAGTTTTTCCTCCAAGGAAATTCTCCTTCCATGGAGAACATAAAGTATTTTCCCACTCGTTCAGACACTGTTAACTTTTCCTGAGAAGGAACAAAGGCCACATTGGATTTTCACTCCCCTGAGCTGGAGCTGTAGAAATCTGTGTGGCTGTGAAGGAGCAGAGAAAGGAAAAGGTCTCCTGGTCATCCTGTTACAGAAATAAGACCTAACACTGCTCAGCCTCACAACCAGCATTTCAAACCTACTGATATTTGCTGCTCAGGAGATACTCTTTCTTTTGGAAGCGTGTACACACTTACCAGACTTCCAGTTGTGATCTGTGTGTGTCCAAGGGGTCTGTTTTCTCTTTCACTGAAGTCAGTTGGGGATGCAAAAATCTGGCATAAACTGAGGGCTTTTTTCATTGTCATAAATTCAGGGTTATGGTGGCCTTGCCTGTGACAAGGTCAGGCAGTGAAACCATGTGAGTCACAGGCCAACTTCAGATAGAACTGTCCCATTCCAGCCAGATCCACAGCCAGCCTTCCCCACCCTGGGAGCTCCTCCATCCTTGGGTACCACCAGCTTGGCCCTCTGGTTTCACAAAGTTACTTATGGCAGATGTCAACACAAATAACATCAGAATAAGGTCCCTTAATTACTCTCCATGCCTATATTTCCCCTCTACTCCTTCAACAAAGAGGTTCCAGCTTTTTTTTTCCTTAAATAAGTTGATAGAATGTTGTCAGCTTAGGTGCTTTATGCTTGATGAGCTGTTACCTTAAGATGGGAAGGGGTTATATTCAGTTTTTGCCTTAATGTGTCTAGATCCATGTGTCCCAGAGATATAACTCAACACAGACCCATTGCAGTGCCTTGAGAAAGGACTCCTTAATTCCAAATCCAACAGGCTGTTTCCACTGAAATCCATGAAAACACTGGTTTGAACAAGGGCAGGATAGAGGGCTTGACAAGTGTTATTTTAGCAGTAGGATATTCTATTCTCCCACTCTCTTACTGCAGTCATAAACTGAAATCAGTACTTTCAGTGTTATTTGCAGATTGAATCATGATGGATGTTTTAATTTTGAGGTTGCTGTATTGAATTGAGTCATTAATAGGATTTCCCCCCCTCTGTCTCCCCTAAACAATGTCCCTATTTTTCCCTCACAATAAGTTTCCTGACTACATTTTCAACAATACCAAAACAAGGGAGCCTCTATCCTCTATTACAGAATATATTTTTAAGGTTAATTCCATTCCTTTTTATAGGAGATGCACAAATAAAGCTGTTTAGAGCAGCCCCAACTGAAACACTATTTGAGTTCAGAAAGATCCAATTAGTGATGTAGGAGCAGCAAGGAGACGTGGAGGCTGCACAAAATCCCTATTTTTATAAGTCACACTCACAGTTCAGTGAGTCTGGTGGTTCATCTCCAGGAGGAATTTACACCATGTATTTCCTCTGCAGGAAAATCTCATTCTCTTTGCCCTCCTGGCAACTTAAATTTGCTCCCCAACAACAACTGAGATGTGAATCCAATAAACAGCCACTGCTGCTGGGGGGCTTTTCAGCCCCTGAAAGATGGGAATATTTGGGCTACATTCAGGTCTGCAGGTCACTTTGACTACCTGTGACAAAGAGCTGTTATTCCACCCTTCACAAGGCAAAAAAATCACTGCTTTGCCAAGAGGTCAGCTTACTGCAGGCTGGCAGGAGATGCTCTGGGGGTTGGCAGCCAAACACAGACCTCAAAACCAGCCCCAGAAGAGAGATGTGACTTTGCTGAGGTCACAAGGTGAGCCTGCAGCATTCCAAACACCTCTCCATTCCATTCTTCCATGGCAGAGAGAGAAAGGAAGACTTTAGGGTGAGTTGGTGAGGCTCCAGTCTGAAGAGAGCAATTTCCTTTTCACTTAGAGACAAAATAAGGAGTGACTTCATTGGCTTTCATTTATGTAAGATGTGAGTGCACCTGAGAGAGCATCTCTGGTGTATCCCTGGCACAGCACAGAGGAGGATGTTGTGTTAAGACAGAGAAAGTGAGGCCTTTGTGCTTGCCCAGGAACATGAAACTTTGCTAATTGAGAATCCAGTTCATCCCTGAGACTCCAGAAATGCTGATCCCCCCTGAACTGTAAGTGTGGACAGGAGCACAGCTCCTTACCCAGCCTGAGACACTCTGATGTTCATTTGGCAAAGCTGACTCTGTTCTCTGCATTTGCTCTTATGTTCATGGCACTAAAGCTGTTGAGGCAGTTTCTCAATAGTTTGGTTTCCAAAAAAATCCAAGCACATTCAGCCAACTAAACAGCCCAGCCAACAACATATGCCAACTCCAGTGCTAATTGCTTGTTTTAACTCAGACCAGCTACAAGTGTCTTCTACCTTACATTTTCACTGAGCTAAACTCATTTTTTATCTTTCATTTTCTTATGAACACAGTGAAAAAAAAAGGGATAATTTGGAATTAGTGAATATTTTGGCTGACCAGAACAGAAGTGTTGTCTTTCATTTTTAACCTCCCCTTTTTTATAAAATTAAATGTTGGCAACTTCAAACTGATCTTGAAGGCAAAAGTTGAAAAATCTTGTTTGAATTGCAGTGTATTTATATTTCCAACATTTTTTCCATTTTTAAACCATCAGCCAAATCAGTGAAGAGCTGTGACTGCTGAACAAATGCAATTTTGGTAAATAAATCATTAGTAAAATTTATGAGTCTGATTCACCACTTGTCATAATTTTCTCAGCTCATTCTTTGCTTAGAAATATGGCCCAGATTTGTTTGTTTGTAACGCCTTGAGTGTCCATCTAACCTTGAATTGTGGCAGTGACTGATGAACAGCCACTGACATTTCCAAACTGCTGCTCCAGCACAGCCCAATCCCCACTGAAGCTCCACTCCCACCTTTAGATTCGGGCAAACAGAGCAAACCTCCCTGTCCACAGTCACTCAGAACAGGAGTGCTTTAGAAAGAAAAATGCTATTTTTCTGCTAAGTGGCGTGCAAAGGAAATGGTATAGTTGTTTTTAAGGATCTTTGTTTGCTAAAAGTAATCCAGCTATTTATAAGAAAAGGAAAACCAAGAGGAGATCACGAGGAATAAATGAAGGGAAGGAGATTTAGCTAAATTCTTACCTTTCATTTTAATTACCAAGAAATAATCTGGTAAGATATTGGGTTCTGAATCCAAGGACTGTCCTCCCTCCAAAAAACAGATAAAAATTAAATTGTTGCTGGCAGCATGGACTGTATATAAATAAATTTAAACTAGACCACATTTAGCTCTGTATTAAACTAACTTTTATGTGTGTTTCTGATCATTGGTTGATGATAATGAGCTGAGCCATATCCCATCCAGAGTGACACAGAGAAATGGTGTGAAAAGCTGTTCCCAGAAAGCAGAGCCTTCTCTGTCAGGCACCATCTCACACTTTCTGCTACAACTCACTTATGCATCAACTTCACCTCAGCAGCAAAACAAGAGCTGCAGTTAAGAGACACATTTCAGGACAGCAGGAGCCTTTTTCCAGGCAGAACCAGGAAGGCTGAGCTGTTTAATTAATATTTGACACCACTAATCAACTTTGTGTCCAGTGTTTTTTAAATGCTTTGTGGAAATATTCTTTCTGACTGAGTGTTGCAAGGGCAGAACCTCAGGGGAATGGACAGGGAAAAGCTCTTCCCTTCCATTACTCTACCAAAGACTGGTCTCTTCCTCATGGGAAGCTTTTCCATGTGTTTGTACCAAAGCACAAAGGTTTCTCAAGAAGACAAGGAAAAGGCTGAGAGAGGAGCTGCAGAACAGCCAAGGTCTGAAAGAGTTTTCACCACCCTTTCAGCTTCCATGGAACCCCCTGATTTCATGGCAAGGTACTGCTGGGGTGAGAAGTCACTGATACATATTAAAAATGATTCTTCTGGAGGGATGGAGTGAACCCTGCCATTGTCCTGCCAGGTAATTGTGATGGTGTGACCCCCAGGAATTCCATGAAGAGCCATGCAGGTGCTTTGTTGACAGTCTCAAGGGAAATGGCCAATGAGCAGGGAAGAAACGGAGATGAGCCTCATGTATGGATTAAACAGGAGTCGTCTCATCTGCAAACTGATGGTACTTGAACATCCCAGGCTAAAGAAACATGAAAGCTGCACTGAGAAAAATCCCTTTTGGATAAACTACCTCTGAAAACACTGCACAAAGTACTCATGAATCATCCCTTCATCAAAGGAAAACCGAGTTGGTAAAACCTTGAGAAACCACATTTAACTCTCACAGTATTTGTGTGGCTATTGCCAAAGCTGAGAAATCAGAGCTGCTCTTGCTCATCTAATGAAATGCTTGGGGAGAAAACTAAAATTCATGACAACAGTTTCCAGAGTTCTGCTGCCTGTGGTAGAGGCAATGTTGTAAACTCCTCATCGTTCCAAAAGCAGAGCTGAGGTTACTCTGGCTTACAAGTCACAAGTGTGAAGTGCTCCTTTTTAAAAATCCCATTCCATCAAATGGATCACAGCAAACCTCATTTATGCATCTGCTTTTCCTTCCCTAGGAAAATGCAAAATTAAGTCATCATGACAACATTGTATTGTGTACAAAATTAGCTCGATTACTGAATCAGACAAGAATTCCAGTAGAAACAGATATAACAATAGTTTGGCAAATAAAGTCCTTATGGCTCCTTCTTCCTGCACGCAGAAAATGAAGGATTAGTCCCACATTAGGGCAAGTCCTGTGCCCTTGGTTGTGTAGGGCAAAAAGGGGGATTTGAAGGGGTATTATCCATGCTCCATTCTGCCTGTTAAACTTGCTCTGCTTTATTCTGATTAAAAAAAAAACAAAAACAAAACCAAACACAAACTGGAAATTGAGGCTCCCAAGCATCTGTTCTTTATTTTTGTTCACTGCAGACTGTGATTTTATATTTGTGCCACAAGAACCGTGACATGGTTTCTGTGGATTAGAATTTGGAATGAGGTGATGACTCTTCCCAACACATGAACACAATAAATCTCTAAAAGGACACAGGGCACAAGGATGGGAAGTTCTGTTCCTCGAGGCCTTGACAAGTTAGACACTCAGCTGATGTGCTTAACTTGGAAACAGGGGCATGTCTCCCTACTGAGTTAATAATCCCTCCTTGCTGGTACAGCCCAGCCATGGAATGAATCACCTGCTGGAGGTGCCACACCTTTCTCCCTGGCTGCAAAGGGACCCTCCAAGTGACCTCCATCCAAAAACAGATTCTTTACCCAGGTACCTGAAACCAGCTTAGAGGAACCCAGGTAAATTTAGATTAGAGAGGGAAAAAAGGCAGGATGAAATGGGAGGACTTGCTGTGCATAAAGCACCAGAGCCCCTTTGCTGTTTGAACTTTAGATAAGAACAAACACTGAGCACCTGAAAGAACTGCTGTCCCTCATTCTTTGTGTGCTATTTTGGCCTCTGACCTTCCATTCCAACAGAGAACTCAAGCCAAAAATAACCCCCCACCCTCCTGTGTTGGTTAGGATGGTCACTCGCTGGGGAATGGAAGCCCACTTGGGGGGAGCACAAGGATGGGAACAAACACAGGTGACATTTTTCTGCAATATTCCTCCAGTTTCTAACAGTCTGTGGCTCAGGGTTGTAGTTAACAACCTTCTATTGTGTTTCTCTTATAGTGACCTTGTAAACTGTTGTCACCCATATTTCCAGGGGGAATGGTTGCACTGCTGAACTGCACGTTCCACTTTGTTCCCTCTGATTTGGTGGTGTTTTCTGTACCAGCCCAGGAGTCCTCCCTGGTCCTCTGCTCCTTTCAAACCTCTGAAGGGTCAGTAAGTAACTATTTAGTGCAAACTCACAAGAGACTCAACGACTTGGGCAGTGGTGCCTCCTTTTCCTCCTTTCCAGGCTCAGGAGGACACCAGTGCCCAGCTAAAGCACAAAGGGCCTCATAAACACCAAACTATGCAAGAATGACATCCAAGGGAAAACACAGAGGATGGATCAAGGCAGGAGCTTGTAGCCAGAACTTGTACCTAGCACGGGTATGTTAAATCCAAGATATTGGAGAATTTCAAAAGAGGTCATTCTGCAACTGCCAGAGTTCCTGAGAAGACAGAGAAAAGCAGCCTCTCCCCTCTGCTTGAGGAAATTTTTACCCCGTTGGATAAAAATTAAAATAGTTTTGATGGGTTACTGTGTTCTAAACCAATCCTGAGTGCTAAACCTCAGGAACTGATTGGAACATTTTTCAAATGCCCCTTAAAAAAGAGAATGCAGTTAATCTGTGATAAAAAAAGAAACTCTGTTAGGGAACACAGTGTATAAAGACAATTATTTTTTAAAATTTAGGCAAAAGACAAGCAAAAAGAGAGCTCAGACTTCTTTGGGAATTTTGCTAAGCAGGGAAGACCATGTTTCTCCTTTCAGCCCAGCTGTAATTCCAAGCCAGTTATAAAGTGCAGAAAACAGAAGAAAATTTCAATATTTGTAATATTTTGTTTGTTTGTTTTCACACCAACTTCCTTCTAGTTGTTACAATTGTCTACTGGTATAGAAAAACTTAACCAGTGGCTGTGACTACCATACCCAGTAACCTCCACTGCCAGCACAGGCTTTATTATCTCCTGGAATGGGCACAGCAGGTTTAGTTGAACATGAAATGGTGCAGAAAGAGAGAAAAGCAGTGTCTAATTCCACAGGGCCCTTAGGGGAGAGAAGGAGTGGTGTGCAGGATGCACTCAAACTGTGGTGCCAGTTCCAGGGGCAGGCTGGCTCCTCCAGCAGCAGGGAGTCAATGCCATGTGGGCAAGCACAGCCAACTGGGCAGCTCAGTACAGAGATTTTGCAGATCCTACACTGTTATCTCAGCACTGGAGTGCACTCAAGAGATGGTGTCCCTGCAGGAAAGCCCCAGGCTGGATTTGAAAAGGAGTGCCTGCACCCCCTGCCCCTGTGCCATCCTGCCCCCAGGGCTGGGCATTCCCTGTTCTGGAAGCATCCAAAGAAGCTGCTGTTGCACAGTGGCACCATGTGATGCATGAATGGCCTGAATGATGCACTGCTGGGGGGGCTGAAAGGAAATGCAGGTAAAACAGGTTGATGAGCTGTGGGGCACTGTGATTTCTACCCATCTACAGCTTGTCTTTGTCTCTACCTCACTACCTTTAATTTTTATTTTAGTCTCAAGGGCTCCCAATTTGCTGGGTCCCATCCCCTCACTTTCCCAGTCCCTTCCCTTGTTTTCCCACCTCCTCTGGCTTAAGATCTGAGATTCCTTGTCCCTATTTTCTAGTCAGAGCTCCTCAAAAACACTCAGGCTGTGTAACAACCCATATAGCAACTGGCACATGTCATATAAGGAGCCTTAATACAGAAGCTCACACTTCATGGCACTAGATTTATTTTTCTTGTTATTTCTACCTGCCTTTCACATGGCAAAGGAAATCATCTTTGCATGTGATGTCCCTTTGTGAGGATTTAAATCTCCCTCAGTGTCAAATGCCTCAGTTCAAGACTAAGTCTCTGTCACAAACACTTCTGTGCTGCATTTGGCAAACTTATTAAGAGGAAGCAATAACAGACAGGAATAACTCAACATCAGGTAAAAGCCACCAAATTTTTGGAGTTTCCGTTTCCCAGGCCCCTACAAAGTTCTTGCTCTCCTGCCATGAGAGAAACACCAAATGATCAGAGAAGGTGCTCAGTGGTGGAAAATCTCCTGAGCAGGATGTCACATCCACTCACCATATCCCATCCCTGCCTCCATCTCAAATACATACTTGTTTGGGATGCTCAGGGCTGGTTTGTTTAATTCCAATTTGATATTTAACAGGAGAGGAGGTTGCAGAGCTTGGTGGTGCCCTCAGGGCCCTGACATCAAGGTGAAAATGGATCTAATGGATCATTATTAAGTATAAGCCTTTCCAGTTTTCCTTAAAAAAAATCATTTTTCGTATCTATACATGAAATTACACACATGGCTGTGGTGATTGCTTTAATACTTTGGGGGTACCTCTTACCCCAACTCCCAAAGCAGCCAAAACTCCATCAGTGCTGGAATTCCATTTTGAACAGGTACAGGTAAATAACACCTGGAAGTTCTGACCTCCAGCACATGGAGATTGTTTGTACCTTTGCCATTATCTGGTTCTGTGCCTGTGCAGATTTCTCTCTGCTTTGCAATGGTTTGTTAATTTTCTGTGTCTTGTGCTGCTGCAGCTGTTTTCTCTGATTGAGCATCTGCAACACTGTGAATGGAAACACAGCCAAGGAACTGACACTGGGGATTATGCACTTCTGTTCCAGACATCTTTCAAAAATCTGACAGAGGAAAATGAACTTGCCAGTGGAAACTAAAAAGCAACCCCCTTTTCAACCTGTAACACACAAACTACCAGATATGACCTACCCAAAAGGTAAATTAGCACAGAGAAATTTCAGGGGCCTTTGAGGAAAAATAAAAATACCTGGCACTGCAGTTTCCATAGCCAGCCCTGGCCAACAGCATCAGGATTTCAGAAAGCACATTCATGTCAGGCTCAATTCCCCCTCTCTGGACAGGCATTATTTCTGGGAATTAGCTGCACAAGCAGTCATTTCCCAGCTGATTGAGGCTGAAAGGGCTGGTTAAACAGCCCTTTGGGCAGAACAGTAGCCCTCTGTAATAAGAAACGGTGAATTATTAACAGCAGCGAAGGATTTCTGAGGGAATGAAGGATTTTTATGCAGTTCCCAGACCACAAGGAGCACACTGGGGCTACTTATCCAAAAATTGCCAGGGGCTGAGGTGGCACAGCACAGGCACTTTCATCATCAGAAGAGAGAGCAGGGAATCTGAGAGCAGGGAAAGCCTGGAGGGCACTTGTCAGGGCGATCAGAACACCTTTCCTTAAACTTCTCTTTCATCAGAGGTACTTGGACAGTTGGAGAGCTGTTTTTGGAGTGCCACTGAGGAAACCCTGGGCCTGTGCTCCCTGGCTGAAGCAGAGATGCCATGCCATGGATTCACTCCACAGTGGTGTCTCTTCTCCAGAGACAACTGATAGAGGCAGAATGAGCCACAGGAACGAGCCAGAAAGTGCCTTTGCACTTCATTTGGCATCCAAATCCAGCTGAATTTGTTAAAAACCTTGACAGCCATTGACAACTTATTTGTACCACTGTGATGACAATGTGATATTTTGGGCTTACATGGAGAAAAGGAGGTTTATCTCCCACCATCTACAGACTTCTGTGCTTCAGCCTGTGCTCAGTTCCAGCATTCAGACCTTGTGCTCTCACCAGGCTCTCAAGCCATGGGTTGGAGAGTCTGTGACACTTCCATCACCTCCACAGGCATTGAGGCATCATCACATCATTCCAGTCCCTTTGCTGCTGAAGCAAAACCCCCAGAATTCATCCAGAGACAGCCATTGCAATAGGGATCAGTTCATGGTATGGACTCATCAGTACCTGTGGTTCATATATAAACTCCACAAACCAGAAATCCAGGCTCATTATCACCTCATTCCCAAAATGAGTCAATATTTGGGTCTGAAATTAATAGGAAAAAATGTGAATTGTTGGAAATCTTCCAGCAGTCGTGTAATGGAGAGACTCTCTCAAAGGAACCTCCACTGGGAAATCAATGCAATTAAGCACCAAGGTAATAAACTGCTGAAAAATCTTAACTAGCTACAGAAGCCTTATTTAAACCCTGAGTTCTCCCAGTGAGGAGTGTCATCTGTCCCTGAGCTGCTGCAGAGAAGTACAAAAATGAATATTCTACGTAAACATCTCTGTATTTTCTGTTGCCTCTCTGCATGTACCCTCCTGGGTCACTCAAAATAAATTAATAACACTTACAAAGGTCCCCTGTGCAGTTCTGCTTAGCACCCTGTCTGTGGTTCAAAGAAATCCACATTATTAAAGGCAATGTGGCAAAGGTGTTCTCCCCTTCCCAGTGCTAGACAGGGCTCTGAATTGCTCCCTTTCCTACTGTAGCAATAATTAAAATTAAGAAACTAGATCAGATAGCACTGGACAGCCACAGGTCCCACAATGCCCTACAACATTTTGCTAATGAGCAAATGCACCAGCCTGAAGCTCTTTATGAAAGCAGGTCAGCCCTTGGAAGGGGGGCAGAGCATGGGTTGTAACAGGAGATTGTTTTTATGGCTTGCAGACCAAAAATATAAATATCAGCTTTATCAGACACACTGTGGGGTTTGAGTGGCCCAGCCTTATTCTCTAAAGACTGAGGGTGCCATAGCAAAGAAAACAGGGCATGGTGAGGTTTGCCTGGGTCTGTCCAGCACTCAGGCAGCTGAAGGGGCAGAGAGAGGCCCAAGAATGAAAATGGTCTTGAGGACAACAAGTGTGCCCAGGTGGCCAAGAAGGCCAATGGGATCCTGGCCTGGATCAAAACTAGCGTGGCCAGCAGGCCCCAGGGCAGTGACCCTTCCCCTGGACTCTGCCTTGGGGAGGCCACACCTTGAGTGTTGTGTTCAGTTCTGGGCCCCTCAGTTCAGGAAAGAGATTGAGGGGCTGGAGTGGGTCCAGAGAAGAGCAACAAGGCTGGGGAAGGGACTGGAGCACAAGTGCTATGGGGAGAGGCTGAGGGAGCTGGGGGTGTTTAGCCTGGAGAAGAGGAGGCTCAGAGGTGACCTCAGCACTGTCTGGAACTCCCTGAAGGGAAGTTGTAGCCAGGTGGGGGTTGGTCTCTTCTCCCAGGCACTCAGCAATAGGACAAGGGGGCACGGGCTCAAGCTCTGCCAGGGGAAATTGAAGTTGGAGATCAGAAACAAATTCTTTGCAGAGAGAGTGCTCAGGCATTGGAATGGGCTGCCCAGAGAGGGAGTGGATTCCCCATCCCTGGAGGTTTTTAAAGTGAGCTTGGCCGTGGCACTGAGTGCCATGATCTGGTAAAGGGACTGGAGTTGGCCCAAGGGTTGGACTTGATGATCTCAGAGGTCTTTTCCAACCCAATCCATTCTGTGATTCTATGACAAACTCCTGCTGGAAAATCCCCCTGGTTTGTTTATTGGCTGTGATGTTTCCCAGCAGGTCACTGTGACTCTGGGCTGCTGCAGCTGCAGGGAGGGATCCTCCTGCCTGCCTGGAGTGTGTGAGGCACCAAAACAGAGCCAGAACAGGAACAGGGGGTTTGGCTGCTCACAGGGAGCAGAGCAGGAGGAGCAGCTTTGCAGCCCAGAAAGAAATACAAACCCACTTGCAGGATACAACTGTTTAAGAACCACTGAGAAGGAATTTCAGCCTCCCTTTGTACCCTGCCCTGGGCTCACTCCTTTCCCCATCATCCACATCTCTTCTCTTACAACTGGAACACTCACTCTCACGTCTTATGTCATTGCTGTATTGTCTGGCCTTGTATTTTCTGCAGCTTTGACAAGCTCCAAAATTGCCTAATTGCACAGTTCTAGTTGAGATCCACTTGGCAACATGTAAAAAAAAAAGGTCCTTTCCATTTGTCTTTACAACTTTCTAGGGGGAAAAAAAAAGTTTATAAGGTTTCCCAGGCAGGCTAGAAGACAAGTTGTCCAAAGAGAATGGGATAAACCTTGTTTATGATTTTAAAAAATCCGTGTATGCATCTCCATACAGGGAGATGCTTTGCTTGGGCTCAAAGTGGTGCTGAACAGCAGCAGCATGAACATCAGAATGCCAAGGGCTGGGACAGGGAGGGGAGCTCAGCTCTGATCCTGCAGGAAAACCTGCAAAGGGAGGGAGCTGTTTGACAGGAACAAGGAAAGGAATTCTTTGAAAAGCCAAAGCCAAAGCCAAGGAGCTGTGTGTGCCTGGAAGCAGCGGGATGAGTGCCAGGCAGAGACTGAAGACAGTGGCAGAACTGAGAGGAGAAGCTGCCAGGCTGCCCCAGGGCACGGGAGGCAGGAGCCTTTGGGCACACAGTGCCCTGGAATGTGGGGCTGGATGCAGGGCTGGGGTGTGACAGCAAAGGGGGACACTCCAGAACAGATGGGCTGGGGACAGAAATAGCATGGATGGCTGGGGGGAGAGAGGAACTCGGGCCAAAGTGCACAGGGAAGGAATTCAGAGAAGATTTTGCCAGCCCAACAGATAATAAATCTTGAGACTGACTGAAAAAAAGTCTTTCTACACATTTAAAAGTCACAAGAAGTTTATTGTCAAATTAACCATGGAATTGTATTCTGAAGCAGGAGCTCCTAAGTCTTCTGCTCAGTAGTCTCTCAAGCATTTGAATTCCTTATGGGTCACCATGTGAATTGAAAACATACTTTATCTGAAAATGAAATTATTTCCTGGACTATTTGCCACTGCCTCGTGGACCAGCAGCTTGAGAATTAAACCATTTTTAGAGACTGCAGAGGGCACAAGACTGAAGGGAGAGGTGGCAGTAAGTGTGGGATAAGCAGAGCTGGCTGTGTCCTGCCAGGGGAAAAGAGCAAGATCTGGAACTAGAAACATGGGGAAGAAGAGAGGAAGGCAGGAGAGGGGGATATTCTGATTTTAGAGACTGAACTGGTTGGCCAAAAATGCAGCCAAAAGACAAGGAACAAGGGATGGGGCAAGCTGGGTCTGGATCAGACAGGCAGGAACAGCTCAGAGTAAGAGGGGTCTGAATGTCCACAGTGATACCAACAAACAAGAAACTGGATTCCAAACTTGACATACTGAGTGTAACCATTCTCTTGCTGACATCCCCCCACTATGTGGATATTTTACCCAATACAACTGGAACAAAGTGGGGTTTAAGAAAGTCCTCCCAGCAAACCTGAGCCAATGGCAGATTTCCCCCCACAATCTCCAGCAGCAGGATGCTGACGGCAGAGTGACACTGAGGGCAGGTGCCCACACTGGGGGAATTTCCAGCAGCCCTGAGAGGGCACTGCCTGGCAGGCACAGTGGCTTTGGCACCTCTCCAGTGGGAGCTGAGGCTCTGGCATCAGTCCCCTCCTTCCCATAGCTGTGTTTGTAGTGAAATCCCCTTAGAGTGCCCACAGAAAATGAGGCAGAGACCACCACAGACAAACAAAACATTCTGCACCACAGGAAATATTCCCTATGAAACAAAATATCTGCCCTGCAGCAGTTATGAAATAATGAGTATGCACAAAATTAATTGCTGTTAGATGTGCAAATTATTCCAGATCAAATGGGAGTGACAGGCCCCAGCACTGCTGAGTTTTACTGAATTTCTGAGTGGGGTGCAGGACACCCAACACCCAAACCCACAACATTACTGTAGCTCTGTCTCTTACTGCCAGCCAGGGAAAGTCTGCAGGGAGCAATAATAGCTTCCTTTTTATAATAACAGGAATATTTTGGGAGAAAAAAGTCCTTATACATCCATAGGTACCCAGATTTATATATATATATGTCTCCTATAGATGTAAATGTATGGTTTCCAGATAAGACACTGGGAACTGGGGATACATAATTCTGAATTTTTCCTTTCTTGCTGCCTTTTGAAGGTATTCATGAAAATTACTGATATATAGAAGAATCATCAAGAATAATGGATAGGAAAACAAAAATCAATTCACTAAAGGATAAATACACATACAGGATTTTTAGACGTACAAATGGTTGGAGCTACAACCCTGGAACTCGAGTTATTTACTGAGGAACAAACTGAAGCCCCCTGTCATCTGAAGCCATAAATCCATGGAAGGACCAATTTCCTAGATACAATGGAAACCCAACCAGAACATCCTGGCTACACAATACAAGGACATTTTTTCGGTTTGGATTTTAAATTTTCCTTGTTTGTGTTCATAAATCACACTGAAAAGCCAGACAAAGAACCCAACTGCTGATATGAGGAGCCTGTGCTGCTTCTGGCAGCACAAAAACATAGAAATACATCCTGTCTGGATTAAAATAATCAGGTTAAACAAAAAAAAAAATCCCAACCCATTTGGGGAGACAAATCTCACTGAGAGGGAAGCAGGGCTTCATGCAAGAAAATAGAGCAGGCTAATGCATAACAAGAGCAAGAATTCAGGTTGATGTTCAGCAGTGCAGCTGCAGAGCTGTGCTGGCTGTTCAACAGGAATGCCAGAGGAGTCCTAGTTCCAAATAAATCAACATAATAGAGACTTTGCCTCCAAAAGAAAGTGGCAGTGGTTTCACTAGGATTGTTTCTTTAAACCAATTACATTAAACATGAAGCAAATCCACATGTGGAGACAGTTAAATTGATTTACAACTGGCTTATGTTGATCCAGCTTAATTCCAAGGGTGGAATTTTATATGGCAGCTATACATTGAGTTAAGTGCACCTACACAAGACTGCAATTCAGTTCAATTTAAACAGACCTAAAATAGACCTCAATTGAGCCACTTCTGCAACTCTTTAAATAGCAGGTTAGGCTTGACTAAGTAAACACACACTGAGGTAGTGACAGCGATTTTCCAAAGAATGGGAGATTCCAACCAATCCAAGTCAATTTTATGGAACAGACCTCAGGCTATTTGGACAAAATCACCAATAATCAACGAAGATGCTGACTTGAAAATTTCCTTTTTTTGACCTATGACCATTGTATTCTAAAACTGACCCTCCTTTTACAGACATTTAACCAATTGAATCTTCCATCAATCCTCTTTTTTGGTAATTATTTCCTTCTTTTTTACATGTATGTTCAACCTGTATGTTCACCATTCTCCCATCACCACAAGTTTCTTCCCATAATTATGGAAAACATGGATTAAGTATTGCAGTAGCCCTGAAGGACACTGAAACCCCAAGGGGTTTCCATCACCAGGATGTTTCCCCACAGTGCCCAGAACAATCAGAGGAGAGTCTGCTGAGCCAGTGAGTACCTTTTCTCCTCAGGATGTTCCAGTCCTGCTCCAGAAGCAGCTTCCTCATGGCATTCCCATGGGAAGAAGGGCACAGCTCACTGGGTCCCATCTGCTCCCAGTTCCGCTCCCAGGTGGCAAAGCCTCACTTTGTTTCACACCTGAACAGAAGGGAAAGAAAACACCAGAAGGAAAGGTGAGTTCTGCAATATCCTTTTTGATAAGCTGGGCTTTTGGTGTGTTTTTCCTCAAAGTTTTTTTGCAATGTCTTTGGAGAAGAGGAGGCTCAGAGGTGACCTCAGCACTGTCTAGAACTACCTGAAGGGAAGTTCTGGCCAGGTGGGGGTTGGTCTCTTCTCCCAGGCACTCAGCAATAGGACAAGGGGGCACGGGCTCAAGCTCTGCCAGGGGAAATTGAAGTTGGAGGTCAGAAAAAAATTCTTTGCAGAGAGAGTGCTTAGGCATTGGAATGGGCTGCTCAGAGAGGGGGTGGATTCCCCATCCCTGGAGGTTTTTAAAGTGAGCTTGGCCGTGGCACTGAGTGCCATGATCTGGTAAAGGGAGTGGAGTTGGCCCAAGGGTTGGACTTGATGATCTTGGAGGTCTTTTCCAACCCAATCCATTCTGTGATTCTGTGATTCCATGAAAAAGGAAAGAAGCGAACAACACTCGGGATAAATCTCAGTACACATGGGGTTCCCTTATTGGTTGGAGCAGAACTGTGGTGATAGTGATTAACCTATTTATTAAATTTAACAATAGACATTTTAGTCATGTCTCTGCCACAACCCATGGAGAAAACACCACCAACCTGCAGTCATTTTATGGGTGAAAATACTCTCCATATTGGTGCTGTTCTTCACAGGCCTATTTGTGACAGAAAACATGAGGGATGGGGGACTTTACCCAGGAATCAGGAATGTTCTTGGGGAAAACTCAATTGGATTCCTTTTGCTGGGAATTTTTATGTGCCACATCATCTAATTTGTCTTTATTTCTTTTTGCTGTTAAATAGTAGCAATTAATGTATGTCAGAAGAGAAAATATTTTTACAGCCTCAGAGATAAGTAATGTTTCGTAGTGATGATTAAGTGATACATGGAAAGGGACTGACCTTTGAGGCAAAGCAATTTCCACTTACAAAAGTGGAATTTTAACAAGATGTTCTTGTGAGGCCCTTGCAGTTTCTGGAAGAGGCTCCTTATGCCTTTACCAATCCCTCAACCCACCCACTCCTGCACTCCAGGGGCTGATGCAGAACTCTCTCCAGGTGCCACCAAGGCACTGTGGCATTGCTGTCCCTCTGTGGATCTTGGGTGACCCTGGGCTGTCCAGGCTCCACATCCAAACAGAGAAACAACAATATATTTGCTGTCTGCTCAGAGAAAAGCAGCCTGTAATTACTGTGTGAACAGTAAAAAGATGCACCAAGTCTGCTTAATACAGATAAGAAATTAAAGGCTGACTGAGAAGTGTTACAGTGAACTTAAACACTCAGAGAAAGAAGAGAGGAAGGACAGCAAAACCAGCAAGAGTAGGTTGGATTTCTCTCAGTCTTCTGTGGTGTAAGTACATTAAAAAAAAATCAAATGTAAATCGTGATTCCACTGAAGTCAGTGGTAAAACTCTCATTAACCAAAACAAACCCAGAATTATTTCCACAGCAGCCTTGTTTGCTTGTCACTGTCCCATCTGCTTGTCAGTGTTATCCTCTGATATAATCACCATTCCAGTGGGACAGACCCTGGGAGTCCTGCAGTGTTCCCCTCTCTGCTGTCACTCTGCTCTCCACAGATGTCCTTCCCCTTCCCAGAGCAGCACACAACCATTTGCAGACTAAGGCAGTACAGATTTGCTTGAAAATCAAAAGGCACGAAAATATTCCACTTAAATATTATAGAATATTGGTCAGATTAGCTGAGAACAGTTTCAAGATGCAGCTGAATAGTAACAGAATAAATAAAATTTTTTAACAAAGGGCAAGCTCAGACTGGCCATTTCTACCTGTGGCCTACAAACTGCCATAGCAACATAAACCATTACATAAACATAAACCATTCCCAACAACCCAGAAAAGGCAATGTAAGTCAACAGAAATTCCCCCGCAGATGCTGCCCTGACCAGGGAAGCTTTTGGGAATCCAAAAACTCAAAGCTGAAAAATCAAGTATGTTGAAACAATTCTATTGCTAAACTTGCTAACTTGTGGACTTGGAAAATGAGGATTATCAATATTTATGCCAAAAAATTTATAAAAAATGAGTAGCAAACCATTTTAACAAGAGTTAGGATTTGGATGCAAACCTATTCATTCAAGGTACCTTCCTCAGGCTGAAATCCATCTATGACAGAGTGGGAACCTCATTGAAGATGGATTCTTTGGAGTTCTAAGGCTTTAGGCGGGGTCCCTAAGGAAAAGAAAGTGCTTTACTCATAGTTTTTGTGTGCTTTATTTATCCTGTCTTTCCACCAGGAGCTTCTGAGCAGCCCAAGTTCAGCCAAACTTGACCAATAATTACATTCCTGCAAGTTTTGCAAAACCAGTCAGGTGAAAGAGCACGACAGCAGGAGCCCCTTGGAAAGGGGGAGAAGCTGCAGCTTCACTGGGAGTTTTGCTTTGCTTGACACCGAAGGATTCCCACAGAAAGCAAACCCACTAAGTGCCATTTCTTCTGTCAGCCCTCAGAGTCGCTGCAGGACATGAACCCATAAAAATGCAGCTCTTATTACCTCTGGCAGTCCTGGAATTATTTACTCTGAGAATACCAAGAGCTGTATGACTGCTGAGGAGTTTTGCTGCTGTCCCAAGGGGGGTCAGAGCTTTATCCTTCCCCGCAGAGGGCACACACCACAGTGGCCATGCTGCATTAGGAGCAAATGATGTGCTCAGCCTGGGCTGCCACAGCACACAGCACTGCTTTGGGAATGATTTCAGGGCTTCTTCATTAACCCAAGGGTTGTAAGTTCCCCACTAGGCTTGCTTTTGATTAGGATTTCTGGCTTAGAGATCTGGGGTGATTTGTAGGAAAAGCTCAGGCTCAGTTCTTACTGCAGGGACTGTTTCAGCCTCATGTGAGGTCAATATTTATGTTCACTTATTACAACAACACTTGAAAATCAAGCCAGTCAAGTAGGAATGACTGATTTAAACAATGGAAATAATTGGATATTAACTGGAAAAAAATTGGGTTTACTGCACAGATAAATTTTATATTCGGAATAATTTGTAAGCAACTGGAACCAAATCACAGAACTGCTCTTTTCATTAGGTGGGCTTAGAGCTTAACTGGACCCCAGGAGCTGAGGGAGTGACCTGAGCTGTCTGGGCACTTCCCTGCTGCTCTGCACAGCAGCTGCTGCACCAGGAGCATCCTGTGGCAGCACAGGTGGCTGAGCTGGTGCCAGGGACCAGCAATGTTGCTTAGCAACTTCCCGGGCAGGACTGTGGCCAATAAGTCTGTTGTGTGTCGGGTGGGCACTGCTGCTTTCCTGGGAACAGGGAAACATGGAGCCAGCAGCCCTCCAGAACGGACACCACAGAGCTGCATGTGCCCATGTGCCACGGGGCTGCAGCCAAGGGGTGGCAAAGGAGCCTCGGGGCAGGAAAGAGATTCATGAATCAGCATCCAAAGGGGCTCACCTGGTCCAGAACAAGAGCATCAAACATGGCCTTTGCAGTCTGCACTTGGATCTGAAATGACTTCAAGTGTGAAAAGCCCTCGTTTAACCTGAGCTATTGACCCATCCACAAAACCATTTTCCTTTACCAGCTGTGTATTATTTTTGCTCTTTGGTTGAAACTACATTGAGTAGTGCCTCAGTGTGAGTCAAGGTGTGCCACGCCACTGAGAATGAAGGAAGAGAATGGTGAGTCAGTGTGATCATCTTCAGGGTTGCTCCAGAGCTGGGCCATAATTGCAGCCCTCTCTCTGCCTTCCCACCTCTCATTTCCCAGGGAAAGCCACCCATGTCCCAGTCTGTTCCCAGCTTATTCTTTAAGGTCTCCTCAGCCCTGCAGGGGTACAGGGGGTGACAGCTGCCTCTCAGAGAAGGAGTAAAATAGCTCAGGGTAGCTTTGTATTTCCTCAGGTGGGGGTAAAAGGCAGGTCAGAGGTGATCCTGCTCTGGAAGTGCTCAGCACTGCCATTCCCAGTCTGGGGGATGAGGGCNGGCAAGGACAGCACCCAGGGAATGGCTGGAGCTGTGTCAGGGCAGGGACAGCACCCAGGAAATGGCTGGAGCTGTGCCAGGGCAGGGTCAGGTGGGATCTCAGGACAAGGTCCTTCCCCCAGAGGGTGGTGGGCACTGACCAGGCTCCCCAGGGCAGTGGGCACAGCCCCGAGGCTGCCAGAGCTCCAGGAGGGTTTGGATGATGCTCTGGGGCACAGGGGGTGACTCTGGGGATGGGCCTGGGCAGGGCTGAGGGTTGGACTCTGCTCCTTGTGTGTCCCTCCCAGCTCAGCTCATTCCATGACTCTGAGCTCACTCCCACCAAGCACTCACAGCTCCTGCCGCACACATTTATCTTGTCCTGGAATGCAGGAGGGGAAAGCAATGCAGGAACTGTTTGGATACATCTCACTGATTGCCCTTAGGCTTTTGTGCAAACACATACAACTGAATTATTTAGGATTTGCTACCTTTCCCCCTACCATGACAAAACAAGGCCTCAAAACAGTGTGGTAATTTTATAAAGGAAAAAAATAAACCCCAAACATATCCTGGTGCTTGCAATATGGGTTTTAAAAATCCTCAAAGCCAACATTTTGCATGAAATTGCAGTGAAGAAAAACCTCGAAGTAAATTCTCATTTTTTGTAGTTAAAAAAAAAATCTCTGAAGGACAACCTTTCTTCCTTCAGTAATTATGAGAAACTACAGTTCCCTTTCAATTAGGATGCAACAGTTTTAATATAATTTCCATATGAACTATGAAAAGAATTTGATAATACACCTCAAAAAAACCAACCAGCTTGTTTTGCAGTGGTCAAAAATAGCTACAGTCTTTTCTGCAATTCAAAATTCAATCATTTAAAACATTACAGAGCTCTTGTCTTCAGACTTTCCAATCAGCTCTTGCACAGGAATGAAGCCTTATTATTGCAACCACTACTTCTGTCTATTGAGTGAAGTCACTCAAAAAAACGATTTCATGGTGGGAAAACTGCCTTAATGACAATGAATATAATTTTGAAAACTATTTCATTGCATGAAGGACTTTTACATAATTTACATTAACTGATTTTTAACATGCCAGTGATTTATGAACCAAAGAGAGCACCCAGCAAATGAAAATGCTCTGTGAAGATTGTGCATTTACATAGTGAGTTTACATTTGATTGGGAGTTAAATATGCATAACCACTACTGTACTGGTTATTTCCTTGATAAGCATCTTTGAGGGTTTTTTCACCATCCATGACAGTGAGATTTTTATCATCTATCAGAAATAAATGGACCAAAAATGTGTAATGTCTCTTGGGGAAGTTGCAGCTATTGAGGAAGAGTGAGGGGACATGGGGAGTGCCAAGAAGCAGGTGCAGGCACTGAATATTCACTTGTGGGTTCCAGGCAGTGGCATCAAAGATACAAACACCCATCAGGTTTGGGCTGCAGATATTCCACCCAAGCTGTGTTGAACGCAATTGATTCTGAAGTCATTTTTTCAGCTGTTATTAATGTTCTTGTTTTCTAAAATATCACTTCAAACAGATATGAAAACCTATGTCACTGCCACATCTCCATCCTGCCACCCACACACTGTCTAGCTAGGTATTATGTTATCTGCCTGGAAATTGAGTTAGTTCCCAGGCTGAATGAAGTTCATAAAACTTTCAGCAAAACTGGGCTAGATTTTATGAGCATGAAGCCACACTGCAGCTTGGGAAAGACACCAGGGCAAGCTCCCTCCAACTGCAGTTTCACTGGAAATCATGCAAATTTTTGTACAGTCATCTGTGCCCTGCTTGGAATTTATTCATTTTCTCAACTTCTAAATTAGATACAGGGTGGGAACCTGCTTGAATTCAGTAGGACAGCAACATCCCCATGAAATACCCCCCAGTCCCTCTCAGCCCAGGGAACATTTGAGGTCCAGCTGTGTTTACAGTAACAAAGAACATTGTATTAGCCACCAAGCTCAGGCTCAAAGTGTGTGTCAGGAAAAGGCACTGGCAGCCCTGGAAGAGCATCACAGGGCACCTTGTGCAGCCTTTTATCTCAACAGCTTGCAGTCTCAGGCTGTTGACCTCAATAAAAATACTCCAACCACCTTAAGGAGTTCGCTTCACCTCTGCTAATCAGATTAGGAGGCGTATAATTAAGTTTCAGTTCTTACTAAGACACAAGATTGAAGACCCCATCTCAGGCACTGATGGGATAAGGAGCTGGAGAAGTGTTTTCTCTAAGTGTATTGGGTAGAAAGGAGTGAAAGGATGACATTGAGGGATTATGCAATACCACATGGGGTTAGAGGCAAGAAACTCAGGCATGTGCCATTTACAATCTGTCACAAATGGTGTTTTAGGTGCAGCCTGAGCGGGGGGGAAGCACCACCACAGAATCTAACAGGGATCACACTGATCCTCAGGCCTGCATTTAGCATGCATGCAAAACATCTCCCCTGCCAGCAAATGATCCCTTTGGGTGTGAAATGCAGCATATTGGAGAGAGAAGGAAAAGCTCCTACTGTGTGTACCAGTGCATGACGCTCCTCCCTCAGTGAGAGGGTTTGGTCTGCACAGCCACCAGCTTGGCAGAGTCCTCACAGCCACCAGCTTGGCAGTCCTCACACACAGCCCTGCTGTACTGTCTGCAGAAGAGGGTTTTTTCTAATGCTTTCAATAGCCAGCAAGCCCAATTCCTGAAGAATAAACCCAGGAATCAATGGAGTCTCTGAAGCAGCTTTCACCTCTGGCTTCATGTTGTTGTGTCAGGGGCTCTCAGACTGGCACACAAAGCATTGCCAGGTGCTGTGCCTGTGCTGTGCTGCAGCTGTGGCAGCTGGAACTGAATCCCAATTCATTTACCAGCACAGAGTGCAGAGAGTGAAGTGCTCGGGCAGCTTGGTGAGGCTGCACAGCCCTGCAAGAGATGCCCCAGAACGAGCAAGATACACAGTGCTGGGGGAGCTCTCAGCTCTCTGCTGTGCTCAAACACAGATTTTGGGATGAAAGGTTTCCTCTGCTCATCTGTGCAGCTGCTGCCACTGCTGACAGTGGGACCTGTCACTGCTGAGAGTGACAAAACCCAGCAGAAGAAAGTTTGGTCAGTATTATTTATGACCACTGATACAAGACAGCGACAGCAGGGAAAAGGAGAAAAGGAATGGCGGGTCTGAATGAGCTTCCTCTGAGCACCTTTCACCTCATACATCACACATAAAGCAATAAAATTTTAAACACTGCCTTCAAGTCAGTAATAGAAAAATTAAATTATGCATTATTAACAAAGTAACTTGCAGAAAGGCCTTTGAGAAGGTGAACAGAGGTTTCAGAGGCTCTGTTGCTGAAGCTGAGATGGCAGTGCTACCCAAGCAGGGAAGCATTTAGGACCCTTCCTAAAACCTCTCCAAAGAGTTTCCGGACACTGTCAGCTGCCAAGGATCTGCTGCTGGGATGGCAGCTGTCAGAGCTGGGGAGAGAAGGATAAAACTGGGGCCAGAGCTGGCTTTGGGGGTCAGGACTGGGAGTGATGACCCCTTAGGCACAGCACAGGTCACACAGACAAACAAAAAAAAGAGGTAGGGACACCTCCCACTGGCCCAAGATGCTCCAAGCCCCGTCCAGCCTGGCCTTGGACACTTCCAGGGATGGGGCAGCCACAGCTTCTCTGGGCAACCTGTGCCAGGGCCTGCCCACCCTCACGGGGAGGAGTTTCTTCCTAATATCTACCCTACACCTACTCTTTTCATGTTTGTGCTTTTTTTTTTAATTATTACTATTATAGGGTACAGGAAGACAAATACTCAAAGGTTTGCACTAAGGTTTGTAACAGTATAACCATGGATATGTAAATACTTATAATATTATATTATAACCTTCTCCGGGGACACCCCCTTGTCGCGGGGGAGAAGCTTGCGTGCCCTCATGAGGTTGAGAGCTTTGCTGGCGGTGGTTTGTGCCACCGGTAGGGTCTCCCATGCCAGACAGGTCTCAGCTGAAGGGTCAGACAAAGTGTGTCCACGGGCAGGATGGGCTCGCTAGCCGTCTGGCAACCATCCTAGGAGAAGGACAACTCCAACCCCAAACCCGGGCAGATGGAGCTCGCTTAGCCCTGTAAGGCCATCCATCTAAGAGAAGGATACTCTAACCAAACCTACATCCTGAGGACTTCACTGTCACCGTCCAAGCTCGCTCGGCCGTGGCAGATGAACCTTAGGAGTAAAGGGTGGGGCCAGTTCTGCGCACGCTGTGCCTCACCTAAAAAATCCATTGCACAGGCTCGAAGGGTTCACCCAAATTACAAAGCCCTGTAGCAACAGGCAAGGGTCGAAAA
>VWZD01002247.1:93322-165464 GCA_013396695.1 Sakesphorus luctuosus | reverse complement strand
ATGTAGAAATTGTCGAAAATCATCAAAGGTTAGATGTGCAGTGTTGTATGTAAGGATTCTGTCTTGGATCAAAATGGGGAACATGAACCTCTGAAGTTCCTTCTACAACGCTGGTTTTCTTTGGGGGAGACTCTTTCTTTTTCTCTTCAGTCCAACAGATATCTAAAGCAAGGACCTGCACTTTCATCACCTTATTTTGAAATTTGAAAGGATTTTTTTCCTACTCCAAATTTTAACTAGTTAGTTTATTATTATTTTACTTTTCGCTTGTATCACCATTTTGGTTCAATCATAAGGCTTTAGAAGAATGTTTAGTACATCACCCTTTATTTGCATTGGGATAAAAGACCTCTCAGAAAAAAAGCAGCTGATATTTTCTGAAATATCTTATGGGTCAGAGAAATAGATGAGCAGAATTTGATGGAATTCTACTCATTCATTGAAAATGGGAAGGACACACAAGTATACTAACATTACAGTCCCACTGAAAATTTCAGAGTTTTATATGACAAAATCATGTTTATATGTCAGGAATCCTATAATTATTTTGCCTCACAAACTTACATTCTAAAACTTTTCTGCATACCTAAAATCCATCCTAGCACTGGTTCTAAAGCCTTCCCCAAAATGTACCAGCATTTTATTTAATTTCCTGTTATAATTCTCCTTTCCAGGTTCCTCCTTCTGGAACATGCAGGTGGCTAAATATTTTTATATTGTATATCTTAAATATCTTTTGAAAGCCTGTTTAAAACTATTTTTTACCTCTATTTATTAGATCACAGTTTTACAGTTTGAGTTTTTATTAGTTATGGTACTATTACAGTTATTGGGCATAGTGTTATCTTTCTGGTTACTTTGGTACCATTTTACTTTAGTGTTTTCACATTTCACAGTTTAATGTTATAATACCTATGCTGTATTCAATTTGTGGCCTTGCACATACTCTCTCCTTTAGAAGAAAAGGTGGAAAAAACACTAGCTGTCCTTATTCAAATGTCTGTATATTTGTAAAGCTTTGAATGACTCAGCCCATAAATATCCAGAAAGTTTGAAAATCATTGGGCATTTAATTCAGCAGCTATTTATGAAATTGTAAAGGAAGTTTTCCTTGGGGCAAGAAAGAACTCCACCCAATGCTTCTGCAAATGGTCTAGGAAGGGAAACATAATAGTTACAGACAAAATACTGCCAAAGCAGTTCTCTGCTCCATTTCAGTGTCATCAGCTGCTTAATGATCTGAGAGAGAATATAATGGCATCAAATATTGACATCTGAACTGCTCCACTAGATATTAGTTTTCTGTATGCTATTTTGTTCTTTATCACTAACCCTCCCATACATATTTTTTATTATTATTGGTTACTGCAGTCTAGGACTAAAGGAAATGTAGCCAATTACTTGGCTTGACAACAGAGACCAAAATTAATGTCAGAGATCAGAATTAGTTGGGAAATTGCTATCTTTCTAAATACTCACTATGAAATTATTTGAGGGGAGAGGAAAAGGTATGGATCATTAATGAAGCTATTATGACATTCTGTAAATTTCAAGACAATCTGTGTTAAGTGATGATTCCCAGCCTCCCTTCTCCAAAACCATCACTGAGGACTAAAAAAATAAGAGATGCAATTGGAAGTGTTAGGTTATGTGTTCCAATTTTCAAGGGACTAATTCAAATGCACTTCCAAAACAAGCTTATCAGGCCTCCTGTACTATGCAGAGATACTTATATACATACCTGAGAGCATAAAAGTAACTGCATAAAGTACAGAGAAGTATACCTTTTATGAAGTATATTGACAAAATTTCAATGACTAAACCACAATTGTTGCTTTTAGTGGCCAAAGCAAAGAACTGTCCTATTGTGTGTTTCTTTATTAAAGATGCACTTAAACACACTCACAGTCTACAGATATACTTCCTTACCAAAAAAAAAAAAAAAAAAAAAAAAAAAACAAAACCAAACAAAAAGCAAACCCCAAACAAACAAAACCCCCAAACACTACAAACACTAAAGCAAACAAAAACCAACAAAAAAACCCCCCAAACAGCAACAACAACAAAATCCAAACAACAAAAAATTCCTCAAAACCCCAGCTCTTTTTTCTAGGAACTAAAGAACATTGTTTCTTATGACCATCCTTTGGGAATGCAATGAGGCATGGCGAGAATCCCTCCCCAAATAAATCAGAAATAATATGCAAAACAAAGACTTCTTATTCCCAGTTGACTTAAGAAAGAGCTAGAACACATTTAGTTCATTAACACAGAAATCCCAAATGGGACATAAGTGTTTGGGTGCCATTTTCTCCGCTGCCTACATCAAAAATTAAGTTACTCAAAACCCACAGAGCAGCATTGCCTAACACCAGAAGTACACAACTTCCTCAGGGAATGGAACAACCACAGGTGTTTCCAGCACCAGTCTCCCATTCTGAGCACTCACACTGCACATGTACTGGGCAAAGTAAACAGGCAAGCTTCTGGCACACATGTTGAGCTCAAACTCAGTATTCCTCTCACTACTTTCCTTAAGTGTCTGGTATGAATATGTGCTTTAAGAGATGCTTCTCTGCCAATATTTCACTGGATAGAGATTTTACTCCAGATGAAAGAGAATCAAGCTCAGTTCTCTACCTCTGCCTGAGGGAACCTGATCAAAATTCGTCTGGTATTCGTATTATCCATTCTGGTTGCATCTCATCTATATTTATCTGTATAAATGTTGTTAATTGTCAATGTCAATACCTATAAAGGCAGTCTATTCGTGATGACCATTTTAGGATACAGTCTTTTAACTTACTCTATTTCTATTTTTTTCCCACTCTCTTCCAATTAAATAAATTACTGCTGAAATCTTTAATAACTCTTTGTTGGCTAAAGTTTTGTGAGATGAATTCCAGGCAGGATATTTAATGCCAAAGGTTGGTTCTCTCTTAGTCTATCCTCCTGAAGTGATGTCCTGTGGAATAGCTTAACATAGGTAAGACACATAAGATATGTTAAATATCTTACATAAGACAGATACAGAAAGCATACAAGCATTTGTGCTGCACCAGCATTTATAACACAGAGACAATCCCATGGAGGAAAGGCTACTGATTTGAAAATATTTAGGTAATCTCAGAAAATCAGAGCTTTCATTTAAATGAGTGTTTATGGACAATATTTAACAATTTTTTCTCCTGCTTGAAGTATTGTTTTATTGCTCCTACAAATTCATACAAAAGACATCTGTGAAATTAACTTCTATTGTTTACACATGAATATATCTTTGCATATTATTGCTGTGCCTACAGAATATCTTTTAAAATAATTTTAAAGCAAAGGAAACATTAAACAGAAAGCCACATAATTCATTTTGATACTGCTTTTGAATATAATTGATAAAAAGGGTTGTTAAATTCTGTTCTTTTTCATTATTTTTCTAGCAGCATAATATACACAGATCATTTGAACTGGTGGCAAAAAAGTTCAAAATTTAACTGTTTATATAATCTCTCATAATCATTTACTTCATTAATGGTTTACTTAGGAAGATAACAAAAGATGAAGCTGTAGAACAGCTGATCTCAGCAGAAAAGTTATTGCACACTTACAGAATAAATCAGGAGAGCTAAGCACATTTATCCCTTAAGACCTTTACTAAGATCTGGATTAGCAGCTTTTGATACTTTTCCCAAAATGAAGCACAGTTCAAGTCTTGCTAGTCTTTATAAGCCATGAGACAAATAAAAGTGAGTATGAGTATAACATGCTTAAAATTTATTACAATTCTTCAGAATATTTGTCTCAAAAAGACACTGTATTCTTTTAGTGAGGGCAGAGGGAAAAAGATCCTGGGATAATTCTTTCACACTAGAGTCAGTACTTGACTTGAAAATGTCTAGGTACTTGCTCAGTCTTTTTGCTTGGTTACTTGTAGAAAAACAAAAGAGTGAAATACCTCCACCATGCCTAAGAGAAAAACGTAAGTAATTTCAGTTTCCCCATTACGTACTACATGCATTTCATACAGTTGTGTGTCAGCTTCCATCTGTGCCTCTGCAAATTTACACAAAAGAGTAAGTGTTTAGACTTGAGTAGGATGGATATTAAGTTGCAAAACGATGAAAATAGATGATACAATTTACTATGGAAATTACTATGATAAAATAACAAAATGAACTCCCAAGAACTTATTTAAAAAAGAAGGTCTGCTTGCATATATTTTTGTTATCTTTAGACATGAATTTAATTAAAGTGAATTTAAGGACAAGTTCTGAAATCAAAACTCAGTGATTATAATATTTGAAAACATCACTAGTAATTTACAGTATTGTGAATCTTTCAACTCTGAAGATCAACTGATAACCGATATGCCTATTCATTTCTTTTTTTGGGGGACATCTATGGTTACATGATCACTTTCAATGACAAATAAAATTGTACATGCAGAAGAAAAAATACAGATGCTGTGAAATTTTCAGTGCTGGCTGCTGCCTTTTCTTTTACTCTGTTCCAAATGAGAAATTTCATCGTAGTTTGGTAANCAACTCTGCTTAAAATATTTTTAAGATAAATTAATACAAACCGAATGTCTACAAAGTCGTATCTTAGAAATGGATAGTTTTTCAATGGTGGGATGAATCTTTTGTATCAAAACAGCAAAGTCACGTACTTCTATAATTGCATTAAGCTACCTTTTTAAAGAGGAATGAGCAACAGATTAGGGGGACTTCTTAGTTGACAGAAAGGTATGAAGTTAACATGCTTGGCATCAAAGGATGGATTTAGAATGGAAATGCTTAGATTTCTTCTTCTGTATGCTGCTCATAGATATGAAAAAAAATATAAGACATATTCTATTTTAAAAGTCTAACATATGAGAACCAAAATTAATCTACATGAGTCAAAAGGAATATAAAATATTTCTAAAAATGAAACAAATATTCTAATATTATCTGTACCTGAATTATCACTCTTTCTAATATCAGCAGCTTTCAGGTGTTATCTTTGCTCTTTACATCTTATAAGAGCACTTATTGCTACTATAGTAAGATTTTCATCAATGTGAACACAGACTTTTGTTCCAATGTCTGTTCCAACATAACCTTCATATGTGTTTGAACTTGGGAATGTGGTTATTTTTGAGAAAAAAAAATCCCTAAAGTGTGCATAAAGAGTTATGTTTGCTCCTTATTATGAAAGCACTTATAATCTTGGATTAAAGTTGAAAACAACCTGAGGAAGAAAACAACGAAGGGGCAGTAATGTGCATTTAAACTTAAGAGTACTTGAATCAAGTGCTCTTTATAATAAATTTTAAATGAAGGAACTACACAATAAAATGAAGCAATAACAGACTGATTTTGTTATTATTTGACAAAGCCTTAAGGTAATATATCTTCTAGTTACATCTTGCAAAGCCCATGCAGATCTAACTGAATATCGAACTCAGTATTTTTATGAAAACATTTGTATTTAAACCATTATGTTATTTACGTAAATTCATTTTTGCTTTGGAAAGTAAGTGAATCTAAACTTCAAGCTTCTGGTTCACTACTAATCTGATAGATATAACACTGATTTCTAGTTTCAACCACAAGGACTTGAAAGTCTCATCCATGCTCAATTTAAAATCCTGGATTTAGCTGCTTTAGGGTGGCTTGCTGTGATTGCCTATCCTACTGACTACTGGCCTGCCTTTCTCTTTCTGAAATGCATTTTCCTTTTGGCTTTCTGCCCAAATACTGTTAAGAAGCATTAGTTCCCAAGGCAGATCTCATCCTTTTCCAGTTAAATAGAGTAGGAAATGCTGATTCTACTATTTTACCGAAATCCTCACTATATTACTCTTCATTTTATGGTAGGTCTCTAAATGCTCCCTGACCTAAGAACTTGATGTTAGTAACGTTACGTGATTGCTCCTTTCACACTATTATAAAAGAACCCAATAACCCTGTTAGTTTTACTTCCACTTCATTGATGTGAACACTGTTTGAATGTAAATGTTGTAAGCTAGTATTTTGTCTGGAAGCATAGAAAGATAATAACCTTTTAGCCACAACAAAATGTTTTGGTATTTTTTCAGGCTTTCTTTATATGGGAAAATAACATTTGGAAAGTGTAGTCAAGGTAATACTTCATATTTTCATATTTTCTATTTATAATGTTTTTAAATTATTCTTGATTGATAATTCCAGAAAATAAAAGTGATAATATTTGAATGACAGGTGAGTTTTTCAAAATCATGCTGTGCCTTAGCTGCTGAATGAAATCATGAAACTCACACTGAATTAATGACAAAATGCTATTGCTGGTGCACATGCACCACTGTCATTTGCTACTTAGCTATTTTATATATGGGATGCCAAATAATATAGATAGTTTGGCTAAGCGTGGATCAAGATCTTGTCAAGCTGGAGGTGTTGATCTCCAGTGAGATATGTCAGGCATCCCTACAGACCAGAGCCTTGCAATACAGCATGTCTTTTCTCTCCTGTGATCCCACCTGCCCTGTGAGGGCAGCTATACTAGTAATCTCTTGGTGCTGGGTACAGCCACAGTTCGTACCTAGACCCTGTGTAGCTACAACAACAACACACTACCGTGCTACATTTGTAGGCATCAAGAGGAAAAGCTAGACACTCCTAAATACTCTCTCCTTCTCCTAAATCTCTTCTGGGGCCTGAAAATAGGTGCATCCATACAGGTTCAAAGAAGTTAGTGTAGTTCTTGGTCTTTCATGGCAAGGGAAAAAAAGCCAAGTATCCTCAACATATCTGACATGTCTGTTGACTGAGACACAACCTGTCCCCTTTTGTTGATGCTAATTGTGACAAGCTGCTCCTCTGTTTCCTCTTATCCAATCCAAGTTTTTTGTCGGAATAAGCTTTGTAATTCTGTATCATTTCTGAGATATTTCCACTTGTCTAGCAAGAAACATCAGCATCTTGCACAGTGTTTCATATCACTAGACATCAGCAAGTGTAAAATCTATGCGAAAGCAAAAAAATATGTATATTCCTTTAGGATGAATATTAAAAAATTGTATGTTTTAGAGTTTTGGGTTTTTTTATCCTTAAGAATATTTTAACTAGTTATTTTGCATAAAGAGCAGGAGCACGCTAATGGACAATATTCAAGTAAAAAGACAGGAAGATAAGAATACCAAATAGGGAGATGTGAATCTTTGGGAATAACAGACTAAGGGTAAAAGGTAACACAGTCACAAAATAGTTACTGAGAGGGAATAGCAGAAGATCTGACAGAAAGAGGTGTACTTGTGAAAGAGGATAACTGAAAACCACCAGCATAATGAAGGCTACAACATGCATTCATTGTGTCACACTATGTTTTTGCAAAATTGAAGGTAAGTATTACTGCAACTTTGTAAGGAAGAATATTAGACCTTATCTAGAATACTCTATACATATTACATCATCCACAAAATAAATAAATAAATAAATAAATAAGAACGCAAACTAAAATAACTCTACTGGCATGAAAGAAGAACTTTTAGAAGGGAATTTTTACTTTGGTTTATATTTCATCCGAAAACATGAAAGCCTTGTGAATGAAGCTTGGGGAGCAAGTCCCCACAGATCCATTTCTGAGCTTGTTAAGGACAAGTGACTGTGAATAGCCATCCTAGATCCACCAAGAACAAACTGCACTTGACCAGCCTGATTGCTACCTGTGAGGAGTTAACAACCTCAGTGGATCATGGAGGTGGTGTGGAGGAAGCACTGGAAGAGATTCATTTTTATTTTAGTAGAGCTTTTGACAAAGTCTCCTTGTAGCCAAACTGGGGGCAGATGCATTGAATATGTGAATTACAGGGTGGATGGAAAACTGGCTGTGCAAATTAGAATTAAGGCTAATAGTTCAAAGTCTAACAGTTTGGGGTGCTATTTCTCAAGAGCTGATTCCAAGACTAATGAATCAACTGGATGAGTGAATGAATGTCTGTCAGTGATGTGAATGACAGTTCTGAACAAACCTCCAGTAAGCTAACAAATGACAGGTGGGAGAACATCTAATTGCTTGAAGTCAGAGCTGCTTTCAGGAAGAGAGATGGAGAAAGGGGCCATCATAAACCTCATGAAATTCATCAGAGACAAACAGCAAGTCCTGCACCTGGAGTGGAACAAAAACATGCAACTGCAGCAGCTCTGACGAAGGTCCTGGGAGATGGTATATCAATATATGACAATGTCTCTTCTATATTGAGTATCCTAAAAGTGGACACAGTGTTCCAGAATGGCCTGCTGGTTGATGAGTAGAGGGAATAATCACTTCCCAGTCCTGCTGTCATGCAACCAATATTCTCCACAGCCTGCCTGAAGAGCCTGTTCTGGCAGGTTGCAACACAATCTTCATGTTATTTCAGTCACACTTAGGGAAACATTACATACACAGACACAAATATGAATTGTGTGCATAGGAACACTACAAGGGGCTGAGAAGATACTCAGCATTATGTAGCCAGATTTAGTCAATCTGCTCTGCAAGGACTAATGCAAAAATGGATGGAAGCCAGTCTATGAGCTACTTAACCTCCAGAGGCATAGACCATTAGAGTAAACAGCAGACACCTAGAGAAATATAAGAACAGTGAAAAAGCAGTGATACTTTCCTTCAAAACTTTTCCAACAGCAAATGGTTTAAGGATAACCTGATCCCCAGTATATAACGACATAATGCCTTTACTGCAGTTTTAATATACTTGATGCTGATAAGATATGCAATTGCACTTTGAATGCTTTTATACATCTGGCCATAGCAACACCCTGTGATCTCTATACTTGTTCCACAGTCATGGGTCATGGGAGAAATGCAGTTGGGTTTCTCTCTGACTTCATGCCCAACAATTTAATTGAATGTCAATATGTTTTCCTTGTACAATAAAACATGGTGACCCATAACAACTTGGCTATTTTCTCTGTATGTTATGGAGATCTCCAGAATGTCCTTTGACCTCAATCAATCATTTCCTCTCTGTGTTGAGTACTCTTAGTCTATTTAATAATTCTGGTTGTATGGAAGTCTATATTTCCAATGACCTTTTTCCATTTTTTTATTTTTTTACTTAGAGGTGAAGGGGATTGAATTGAATATTCAAGATGCTTCTTTATTTATCTTTTTCATAGCTGTTGAGAAGTGAGATTTAATAACAATCCTCTAAGAACTCTTTCCTGAAAAGTAATATCTAATCTATAGATCATCATTGTGTACTCACATTCTTATTATTACATACAGCTATAACTTAAATATGGATTAATTAGGTTTATTTTAATTTTGTTTCCCTTAATTTGACAGGATCAACAACTTAGTTCAGTTTGGTTTGGTTTTTTTGTTTTTTGTTTTGTTTTGTTTTGTTTTTTTTTTATTTAGGTCATTCATAAAGAGGTTAAAGAGCACATGTTTCATCTCACACTTAAGCAGAACCTTTCTCCTTTGAGAAATTGACCATTTACTCCCAGCTTTAGTCTCCTATCCTTTAAAAAGTTATTACAAAATGTGAGAAGGACTGAGTAAAGATTTTATTGCAAATCAAGTATATTTGACACCTTTATAAATCCATCTTGTGTGATATACTGTAAACAAAATACGAATAATTCTCTTCACTGTAATAACTATACATATCTTTATACTTTTTCTTCCACTAGAGAAATCAAACTATCTATAATCACCTCAATCTTTTAAGGCCACCTTTACACAGTCATTTTCCAGTTGTCATATCCCACTACTCTGAAACTGGGGAAATTTAAGCAAGTGAGTATGTACTTACTGGTAGTTTTTACCAGTACTTTTTACCAGCATGTAAATTTAAGGTGGTTCCTTCCAAAACTATTCCAAGGGAAAAAAAATAAGAAAACAAAATTAAATAAAATGGAGAGCCATTTAACCATGAACTGGTGTTCTGGCACCACTCAATTGAAATGCAAATTCTCTCATTTTTGGTTGTGTTGTCCTCTGGTGTGTTTTTCAAAACTGTGTAGAAAATACTCCAAAGCAGAACCTACCAGAAAGTAATAAAATCATAATATATCTAATTCTAATCAAAAGCTTTTTCATCTTTTATTTCTTGTTTCCTTCATAGAATCATAGAGTAGTTTGGGTTGGAATGGACCTTAAAGATCATCTAGTTCAACCTCCCCAGTCAGGGCAGGGACACCTTCCACTAGATCAGGTTGCTCAAAGCTCTATGCAGCCTGGCCTTGAACACTTCCAGGGATGGAGCACTCACAAAAATCATTCTTTGCTCTTTGTCACCTACTAGGCCTCTTTCTAAAGCTGGTACTACCAGCTTATCAGTCAATAGAGCTAAATAAGCTTAGTGCCCATCAAAGAGTTTGACCATACCCACAGATCAGACAGGAGTATTGTGTTGTTGTCATAATAGAGTATTAACCAAATTTTCTCCTTTCTAGCTGAGAAGACTGATTTATTTGCAAAGGGAATATCTTGAGTCAGCTACAACTTATCTTACTCGTCTTACTTACATGATGGCCATGCCTGTTCTCCTTGATCCCAGCAGAGTACTCTCTTCTACTACATCAACTCCCAGGGACACAGAGGATAAAACTGAGTATCTGTTTTCCTACTATAGTCCTTATTCTTTCTAAACAACTACTTATAGTCATAGCTCAGGTTTCCTAACACCCTACTGTCCCCTTGAATAAACCCTCCCTATCTCAAGGTGATATTGCTGCATTACCTATACTGTGCTACTCTTGTGATGCTGATATTACCACTGTCTTCAGCTCTTCTTGTTTAAGTATTTCCTCTGAAATACTTTCACTTATTTAAGCAAGATTCAAACAAAACAAAAAAAATACTCTAGTTAGAGAGAAAGAAAAACATTTCAAAGCACAGATATTCTTTTTGATAACATTTTTAGTGCTGAAAACCTGAATACTATTAGGATACATAGCTTTTAAATCAGATCTCTACTTCAACACAGAGCAACATTTGAATGGGTCCCCCTTTAATGAAATAAGACTTACAAACATATGAAATAAGTTAATCAGCTCTCTATAGAGACTTGTGTAGAAATTAGCATTTTCAAATGGATAAACATAAAATTACTAACTTTGACATATTAAATTATGCAATATTCCACTTCCCTAATAACACTTCCCCTCACATACATAAATATTCAAATTTTTCCCCATCCCTTTACTCCCTGGAAAGAGAAGTAATGCAGATGCTACCTTATCCAAGTAACTTATTTTCTGAATTAAGAGTATACCTGAATTCATTGCCACAAAACTGAAATATTTTCAAACATCTCTCAGTTCTAAAGGGATGGAATTCCTTGTGAAGCATTTATTGAATACTGAGATTGGTTGGCTTTAACTCAACAAGTTTGTTTGATTTTTGTTTCCAATTATAAGTCCTGAAACTTAATTATATCTCTAAAACTGTACTTTGCCTACAGCCCTTTATTTTCAACACACTTGATATGGGACTACAGTTATAGTATATCTATATAATTTGCATTTTGGATGTGTCTCTGGACACATGATTTTTTTTTAATAATAGAAATATATATTCAAATTCACACAGATATTTATAGTTCTTTTCTTCATTTCACCTAGCTGCAGTGTTTTAGCAGACAGTGAGTAAATTAATTTCCTTCACCATTCAAAACTAAACGAGCTGCAAGAGAACCAGGAATTAATCTCAGCTTTGTTACTGACCAGCAGACAGTGTCAAAAAAGTGTTTTATGGTCACTTAAAGAACCTCATATCACAGTATGACCTCCAGGAGAAGAGGATACACCACAACAGAATCACAGAATATTCTGGAAGGAGTTGGAAGGAACTCACAAGGATCATCGAGTCCATCCCTTAAGTGAATGGTCCATACATGGATCAAACTCACAACCTTGGCATTATTAACACTATGTTCTAACCAACTGAGATAATGAAGCCAAAATTTATTCAGGTTTTGGCTCTTCTTATCCCCAAAGTAACAAGTATTACTCTAGAATATAATCACAGATATGTTTGGAAAGTCAAAGTCACAGTAAACTGTCCCTTGCCATTAACAGAGACTGAAAAATCAGCTCCTGACCATCACAGAGATTTTGTATCAAATGCCTTCTGCCAGGCCATCAGGGAACTCAGGACCAAACTTCTGACTCTCTCTACTACAACATAATCAATGGCCTTTCTTGCAAATATGTACTTTAATTTTAGAGGCAAACAAGGCAGGATGTATTTACTCCACTATTTATCTCACTTCATTGTAGGTGTCTACCTTTGGGCTATCTACATTTGCAACGAAGCTACAGCATGTTCAGAGTTAGAGGAGATAATACACAACATTGCGGAGTGGTGGAAGGCAGGGGATTCATCTGACACAGACAAGTCTACACTGGGTAAAATGAGTATGATCATGACATTACCAAAAGAATTCCATGTCACATGCAATCACATCTGTAGCGGGTTGACCTAGCTGGGTGACAGATGCCCACCAAAGCCATTCTATCACTCTGTTCCACAAGTGGACAAGGGAGAGAAAATATAACAAAACGTTCATGGGTTGAGATAAGGACTGGGAGAGATCAGTCACCGATTACTGTCATGGGCAAACCAGACTCAACTTGGTGATATTAATTGAATTTATTGCTGACAAAATCAAAGCAGGATAATTAGAAGTAAAATAAATCTTAAAAACACCTTTCCACCACCCCTCCCTCCTTCCCAGCTCTACCTCCTCTTCCCCCTTATCAGCATAGGGAGACAGGGAATGGGGTTACAGTCAGTGCATCACACCTTGTTTCTGCCACTGTTCAGGGAGAGGAGTCCTTCCCCTGCTCAAGCGTGGGGCCCCTCCCACAGGACACAGTATTACACAAACTTCTCCAGTATGAATCCATCCCACAAACTGCTGCAATGTGAGTCACTCTTCCACAGGGTGCAGTCCTTCAGCCACAGGCTGCTCCAGTGTAGGTCCCCCACAGGGCGACAAGGCCTATGAGGAAACCTGCTCCAGCATGGGCTCCTCTTTCCATGGGTCCACAGGCTCCTGCCAGGAGCCTCACCCAGCATTGGTTTCCCATGGGGACACAATCCTCTTTTGGGCATCCACTTGCTCTGGCATGCGTCTTCTCCATGAGCTGCACCCCTATGGACCTCCACGGGCTGCATGGGCACAGCTGTCTCACCATGGTCTTTACCACAGGCTGCAAGGGAACCTCAGCTCCAGCACCTGGAGCACCTCCTGCCCTCCTTCTCCACTGACCTTGGTGTCTGCAGAGCTGTTACTCTCACATATTCTCACTCTGCTTTTCTCTGGCTGCAATTACATTAGCCAAATAACTTTTTTCCCATCTTAAATATGTTATCACAGAGATGTTAGCACCTGATTGACCCAGCCGTGGCCAGGAGCACATCTGTCTTGGAGCTGCCAGGCATTAGCTCTGCTGGACATGGGGGAAGCTTCTGGAAGCTTCTTATAGAAGCCACCCCTGCAGTCCCTCAGATACCAAAACCTGGCCATGCAAACTCAATACAGCATCTCTTCTTTCTCTTCAACCATATGGACATGCAATGCTGCCATTTCTCTGCAGCTGAAGGAGATAATTTAGCTGCTTTTAGAAATTCCTGACTGCCTCCTATCTACAAATACATCCTAGCAGACAACTTAGGCAAAATGACTAATTTAAATGGCTTGGAAATCAGATGAGCTGAACTGTAGTGCTCACTTCTAGCTAAGCTGAGAAAAAAATTGTCTTTTTGAACATATGCTAGTGTGAATTTGACTCATTCCTAACAGCTTCAAGCACAAATTCAATACTGCCACAAAGAGTAAAGACCTTTGCTGATCTCAATGGCATTTGAACCAATGATTTTTACTGTGCAAAATGACATAATAATTTTGTATTCAATTCCTGTGTAGAAGTTGTTCCCATGTTTATCATTGCTTCAGTATTGCTCTGAATTTTCACCAACCTTTCCTGTAGTGATTTAGACTTGGAAGAATCTAGTTTGAGGGACTGAAGAGCCTATTTGTAAGTACAAGGTGGCAGGATCAAGATCTTAAACTGTTTTTCTCATTAAACTTCCCACTGATGACTTAATTAGCCCAGAATATCAAATTCAAATATTAATGCATTTGTGAATTTAGTTTGGCCTGAAGAGTAAAAAGAGTCCATTACTCACCATGATGTCACTATAGATGGGCAATAATTTTTAAATAATAATTTATTGCATGAATTTTGTCCTTTTCTATGGTCATGGAGCCTTCAAACTCTTCTCAAAGGAAGCAATCAAGTCTGAGCAAAATAAAAATTCAAAATGTTTTCTGTTGTGCTCTGAAAAAATTGTGACTGATTCAATATTTTAGTATTTCTATTTTGAATAAATTTTCACTAGAAATTTCTATTATATTTTATTAGTGAAGGAAATAGTTTGGAAAAAAAAATAAAATCGTAGCATTTCATTTTCTGCAAATGCTATGTAACATTTGTTCACAATTCACAAGTTGCATTACACTTCTTTACAGTGCATTTTCAGCAATAGTCCAAGATAAGAAATATCTAGTTAAAGAAAATGTTTCTGGTTTTGGTTTTAAAAAAACTGTATAAATATTGCAAGTAACGTTATGTTATTAATTACTAACAATATGAAATAAAGGTGATAATAGCAAGCAATCATCCTGTTCCTGTATGATAACATAAAATGACCTTTTTCCTTTCAGTCTTCCAAAGAACATGGGGACTTTTTATCAGGCTAATCAGAAAAAAATAGTACAAAATCAGAGAAATTCATACTTACACTTCTGAAAATGTTTTCATCATGGAAGTGCAACAGTAAAATATACTTAAATTATACGCTATTCAATAGCAGCGTGGAACGACTCTTATTCTACCCAATGCCATCGTTGTACTGAGAACATCACAGAAAACTAAAGTTCATGTAGAAAATTCACAGGTTTCTTTGGTTTCTAATATTTTACAGTCTTTGAGAACTTGATTCCATACCAAAAAAATTCCAGCGAAATCAGTATTAATACTCAGCAAGTTCAATAGGACTGGCACATTTCTGGACACTTAAATAAAATAACAGTGTGTTAATAAAAAAAGGAGGGTCAATCAAAAGATGCAGCCGTAACAATATGGAGGACTTTTTAGCAACTACATAGGTTTAGAAAGAAAAACAAACTCAAAAATCTAACAAATGTGCATAATGGCTTTTAAAATATATATTTATGCAACATCATAAAATGGTAAATATTTTGACAATGTTTTGATAGACTGCTTTATCTTGTGAATAAATATATTCAGATTTTCTCACTTTTCATAAAACAAAGAAATCCTGCAAATGGAAAATACTTAATACATCTGTCTGAAATGCAACAGAAAAAATATTCTCTAATTTCTTTGCCTTCAATTGTAGCTATTGAAAGAGTATTACTCTCATCTCTCTATACTATGTACTGGTGCTATTAAATTATAATCAATAGGATATATATTACCATCACTCTAACACATAGCACTCCAGAGTACAAACTTGCTTTCACATAGGGACCCAAACTCTCTATTTTTCGTGTTCATGGTCTAATACCTAAATGTATAAGGTGTTGACTAATTAGGTGTTGAGTTGCTGTTTCTACATTACAAATGGAGTTACACCTATTTAAATTTAAACTTAATTCCATGAGTAAATCACTTCATGACACCCATTTTTCAAGGGCATGGAGGTCACATTTCAAGAACATGGAGTGATTACTTCCTGCTACACCAGCAATCAGTTCCTTTACCTGCACTAATTTTCATGGTGTCCCTTCTTTCAGGTTCCTGAAATCTGTGATATATAAAGAACTGGACCACATTTGTTTTTAATCTGTTTGAACGGTCAATAGAATTTACTAACATAACAATATATAGGCTCATATGTAAATACACACACTAATACACATAAATATACATCCACATATACACTAACATATTTTGCATTTTTTCCCCTCACAGATTTTAGCTGGTCTCGAAATAAGGCATGTTTGGCTGGGAAAGCCAAAGCCCTCCAGAAGCTGAATCTGAGGATACGCATCAAGGACTTCTAGAGGTGTAATGACAGCAAATGGAAAACTGTGGGCCTGGTGCTGAGTAGGAATGGGTACCAGGTGACACAGGACATGGCAAAGGCTGAGGTGTCCGACACCTTCTTCACTTTGACAAGGTGCCCTTAGCAATACGTTGGCAAGACCAGCCTTCATCAATCCCTGCCCTGACACCTACTGGAACAAGGAAGATAAAAGTTTGGTAGAGGAGGATCAAGCTAGGGAACATTTAAACTGAATGGACATAGGCAATCTGTATCAGGATGGGATGCAGCCATGGGTGCAGAGAGAGTTGGTTGCCATCATTCAAAACCTCTCTCAAATGTCTTTTAAGATATGGCCAGACAGGGAGGTTTCTGAGGCCTGGAAGAAAGCAAAAGTAACTTCTTTCTTCAAGAAGTGCAAGGAGGAGGACCCGGGGAACAGCCAACCCTACCTCAGTCTCTGGGCAGATGATAAAAAATTAATCTGGAAAGCAGTTTCTAAACATATGAGGGACAAGAAAGTGAAGAGTGTGGTCAGCATGGATTTATGGAGGGGAACAAACCAATAACTTTATACAGTGAAATGGCTAGATGTGTGGCTGAAGGAAGAACAGGGGATGTATTTTTATCTTGACTTCAGCAAGGATGTGACCTGGATGATGGGACAGAGTGCACCCTCAGCAGATTATACAAAAAAAAGAGGAATGGCTAATACACCAGATGGTTGTCTTGCCACCCAGAGGGACTCAAAAAGGATTAAGAAATGGATTAACCTGAATGTCATGAAGTTCAGCAAAGGGAAACGTAAAGTCCTCTAGCTGGGGAGGAATAACCCCATGCACAAGTATAGATTGGAGATGACTGGCCAGAACCTTTGCAGACAAAGGTGGACAAGAAGTTGGATATGAACCAGCAGTGTGCCATTGCAGCAAAAAAAACCCAACAGCTTTTGCAGGATGCATTATGATGAGTGTTGCCAGCAGGTTGAGCAAAAGGCATCCTTCTCCTCTGCTCAGCCCTGGTAAGTCCATACCTGGAGTGCTTTGTCCAGTTCTGACTATCCAGTAGAAGAGGAACACAGAAACACCAGAGAGAGTCCAGAAAATATCCACAAGGATGATTAAGGGACTGGAGCATCTGTCATATGATGAGAGGCTGAGAGAGCCAGGACTTTTTGATCGGAAAAGAAAGGTTCAAGATATACTTGATGGGAGTAAAGAAGACTGAGCCAGACACTTTTCAGTGGAGTCCAGCGACAAGACAAGGCAAAGGACACAAACTGCTACACTCTATTTAAACAACAAAAAACTTTTACTGTAAAGGTGTTTAGACACTGGTAGAAGTTGCCCAGAAAGGTTATGGAGACTCCAGCCTTCATACTATTCAAAGCCCAGCTGGACTCCATACTGGGCAACTTGCTCTCATCAACTCTGCTTTGAAGCAGAGGGATTGGACTAAATGGCCTTTAGAGACTCTGTCCAACCTCAGCCATTCTGCAGCCCTGTAATGTATTGAAGCAATCAGTAATTCAATGCAGGGAATTGCTGCTGCCACCAGCAATATAGTTTCCCTGCTTTGACTTCTTTCCCAGGAAGAAAAAAACTTTACATCTTGAAAAATAGAGTCCCCAGCACATGCATACACATGAACGTGTATTTTTTTTCTTTGTGTCAACATGAGTTACCACCTGAATAAAACCTTACAATAATTCTTGTAGACAAAATTTTTAAAAGTTAGTGGTTTTCCTGCCCTAGAACTATCAGGACTTTAAGGCATGGTTCAATAAATCAAGGTAATTTGTAACAGAAATTATTCACAATTACACCTGGAAAAGACTTTTAACTATTTTCTGTATTCTGAATTGTTGCAATTTTCTCAAAGCTCACACAGTAAGAATTTCTTATTTTATTATAACTCGAGGCTATTTTTCCCCTTATTAACCAATATCCCCTGATCTAAAGCAGCAATCCTATCTGGCATTTTTAAACCTAATTGCATTATTTTAATGGGCTTCAATATGTAGATGCTTCAGTAATTTAGTGTAATTCACTTAGCTTGCTTAGGAAAAAAAGGAAACAAAGCTTACTTTTCAATTTCATTATACTGCCTCGAGAAGAAACAATAAAGAATGACAAAATTTATGTACAGTCTTGTTACAACTGAATATGTTAATTACTTTTTACCAAAACAACTTGATGTTACTAGGAAACAGAACAACAAAGGCCACAGGTGGTAATGAAAGAATGCCTTATCAGAATTGACTAACACTGCTTGAGTTGCCAAAGTAACCAGATTGCCTCCTAAAAATGCATACTTTGATATTCACCTATCAATGCTACTGAAATGCAACTATTCTCATGACCGCATAGCAAATTTCATTTCCATATAAGTGATGAATATGCAGATTCTCCCATTATTTGAACATCTCATTTATTTCTTTTTTATGCACACAAGAAAAGAAATACTTCTGAGTACATTTCACACCCTGAAAGGAATACGCAGTTGCTTCACTGATTTATCTTGCAGTTTTGCTTTCGGGTCTTGGGTGATAATACAGTAGTTTTGCTGTGGATTCAGGGGTAATAGTTTCTCTTTCCTTTACCAATTTCTTTTTGCTGTAATTTCATACATCTCATTGCCTCTTTTACCACATATACTGCTACCTACAAATTACAAAATATATTGAAAGTGCTGTTTCATAGAGAATCAAAGACTTTTGCTTCAAATTTTCTTTATATCCATATTGCCATAAAATATTGGAAAATTGTTTGGATCTGAGTCACAAGAGCCTTTGTTATACCTTTAGTTGCCATTTCTATCTCTGTAGTAAAGACAAATGTACATGTTTCTTAGTTTTCTCCTACACTATTAGAGAAAATTGTGTGTGTTCTGTATGTTATTACTACATCTACATGACCGCACACAGGACTGTAAAAAGGGAATATGTTTTCTTGCTGGTCCTTTGAAGCAAAAACATGCTACAAGAAATGCCCTGGCAGCAGTATGGCACTGTTGGTATTCTATTTATTTATTGAATCATTTTGTATATGCAGCTGGTCAGTAGATCCCCGACCAGGAAGTGCAGTGTTTGTGCAGGCTCTTGTGGTGTAGGAGAGAAACCCTATCACTAGGGCAAATATACAGGTGTAGTGATAAAGAAACAAGAAAAGAATCAAAACAGAAGGGCAGGAGTCTCATGTATGAGATTTGACAGATCCCAGTTGCATAAAGCCAAGTATTTTGACTTGCTAAGTTCTGCTCTTGGCACACATATAAATGATTACCAATTGAGAGACAGTACACAATCCAATCCTACTTCCTTTTTGATAAAAAACAAAAGTATGACTTTTTCATCTTCAGAAATTGGCCATGAAAAATGTCTGTATAATTTTCACCAACAGAGGCATACAATATCATCTTGAGAATAAGTGATTTCCAATACTTCAGAGCAGAAAACCAAAATGTTTCTCAGCTGTTGAATACTGCAAGCTATTCTCAGTAAAATGCATGATGTCATCGGAAATTCAACCAATGAGTTATGAAGTTCATAAAGAAAAACATTTGAAATTCCAGGTAAGGCTTTTCTGTTAAATAATATTTTCCTGTGCAGTACTGATTATCCAAAGGGGTAAGTTTTTTCTCCTCTAATTTCAGATATCTAAAAGTTAAATGTCTAGATTTGAGTGTTTGGATATGTATGACAATGAAGAAAACTAGACTACACCAGAAGGAAATTTGTCTGACCCCATAGATACACACTTCAGTATGAGAAGAATTACTCTCTGGAAATACCTCTTTCTTGACTGAAAAGAGAAGCTGTGCATACAAGCTTGGACACTACAATTACATTTCCTTAAATTATGGTGCAAAGTTACCCATGGTGACTGCAATATACAAGACTGTTCAAACAACTGAAACTTGATGTGAATGTCAAAACACCGAGTTGAAATAGTCTATAGTGCATGGCTATCACAGAAAATAAACATTATGAGAAATTGTATGTCACATTAAAAAAGTTTTATAACAATTACAAATGGCTAATACATTTTTTTACCTTAGTATTTATTAGTATATTTCAAATTTTAAAAGCAGTATCAAAATATAAATATATATATATATTTCCCGTTAAGAAATCTGCCAGTTTTTGAAGTCTTTAGTCTGAGTATTACCTGCAAGCTTCATTGCTTCATTATCACTTTGATATAGTCTTATGGAATGCAGTGTCAATTGACCTGTCTAGAGAAAACACTACTTCTCTGTATCTCAGTGTGGCCAAATCCAGATTTCCTTGGTCATTTCCTCATTTTTTTGTTGAATTCAAAAAAGTTAGTCTAAGGCTGAAACTGAAGTTGCAGACCAGCCTCTGTCTTCTTCATAAGACATTTTGAGCAGACTGAAAGTTGCAACAGAAAACTGGACAAGTTAGGATTTTAGATCCACAGGTGCTGATGTACCAGCAGTAGTAAATATTCAATCAAGTATTAGTAAACATCTCAGGCTTTGCATTCATCACCATCCCATGTATCAACATTCTTGGAATGAAACAAATGAAAAAAGACTGAATAATTACAATTTATTCTTCTGGAGTTCAAATGCTATCTTCTATAAAAGCAAAGACATTTACTAACTTCTTTTTCTTATATTTCAGATCCAATTAGAACTTTTTTCACAAAGGTTAATACAGTCTTATAAGCTTTAATATTCTTCTTGAATAGTTCATGCTAGATAGTCAAGCTACTGGTCAAGCATTCACCAGAATCCAGAATAGTTTTGATTCCCATAAAGTGTCTCAAGTGTTGTTGAATCTGAAAATCCTGATTGTGACTCACAATAAGTTTCAAAGTGGGCCCTTAAATTAGCAAAAGTGATTAAGCTGGAGGCATTAGTCTGCTGAAGAGCTATTCTACCTGACACTGAGGGAACTTTCCTACCCAAAAACTACCTCCAGGAACTCAATCCCTTTTATGGGCAGTCAAAATTTTCACTTACAGTGCTTGCAAATAATGGATCACTGGAAAGATTACATTTACTATGAATTGTAAGCTTTAAAATCAACGGATTATAAAATCAACACATCAACACTTCTCACTCGGAACCAAAATACATGCAAAATGTAAATAAAACCTGTATGCATGGTCTGGGGATACTAAGTCTACCTTCTCTGAGCTATCACATAATGTCCAATATCAAAGCATTAAGTTTGCATCTTAATTATTAAGTACTTATTGAAAAAGAGTTTTATATAGAAGAGATGAAAGATAACAGGATTGGGATTACACAAGAAATAGATGCAGACTACTAGAGTGAGCATTATGAAAATCTCTTATTTCTTTTATTGCTGTTGGTGTGCATAATACTGTAAGTGAAGGATATTATTATTTTAAAGAGAATAAGCAACAACGCAGATTCTGGCTGAATAATACTAATCTTTCACTGCAAGTCCTCATGTTTAACCAGACTACACATGTGCTGTGAATACTAACCTTACAACCCTTCATTTTCTGTCTTTCATTGTTGTGGTTATTAAATAATAATAGTTCCCTAATGTGCCCTGTGGAACAAGGGTGGTCATGTTGTTAAACACGCAGTGAAATGCACTCATTGCACTCCTTTCCAAAGAATTAGCCTACAAAGCAAAGAGATTTGTTTAAAGTCAGTAGCAAGTCAAGGATAAAAAACGAATCCAGACCCATTCAGTTTGATGTCCCTTCCTCTCAGGTAATTTAGCTCCACATTATTACGTGGCCTATTTGAAAAAACTTCAGTTTTCCATAATAGTGATCCTTTATTCCTTAATTTGAAAATGCTATTTTACCTGTTGCTAAACCATATCACTGCATGCTGTCACCAAGACAAATCAAACCACAGAAACAAAAAATAAACTTTCACATAGACTCTCACAGTATCAAATGCATTATTCCCACCCACTTTATATCCCTTGTTATTTTGTCTGAAATTTTTCCAGTGCCTTTGGAATTTGCTTAAAAGAAATGCTTGCATAGATAAAAAGTGTGTTTCTCTGTCCATTTAAATATAGATTCCAGGTCACACCTTAAAAACCCACACAGCTACGCCACTTACTCCTTAGTAACACATACTTGTAACATGAAACAATCACAGTAAAGTTTAAATATCACTGATTTATAAAGATCAAAGGTTTGGGCACTCTAATCAATCCCAAGTCCATCCTGAAGTGAGACTGTGGTTTACTGTCTTCTGCAGGATGAAGAATGGTATGTAGGGTGGACAAGAAGCACTCTTGCGCCAATGAATTTTCTCTCACAACTCAATATACAGCTCTTGCCCATCTCCCATTTCTCAATGTATCTGCCACCACTAAAAGATTTTTGTCTCGTCAGCCCACGAAGTCTTATTTCAATGCTTCAATGGCCTTAGAATGCCCACTTCCTTTTGCTTTCTTAAATTTGGAGAACTTACTTGAATTTATTTTATGAAATGTATTTTTATACATTGCAAGACTTTATCCAAACTGAGAAACTTCAGTTTCTTTCACCTTTTCTCAGAAGTTGTATTGTCTCGTATTTCTTATTACTCTGGCTGGACTATCTGCAACTGCTCCTTCTCAGCTGTGTCCAAATCTGGACAAAATGCCCCTGCATCACAGTACAAGGTATATTTATATATCTTTCAAAAAATGCTTCTGTTCATCCATTCCATTATGTACATTGGGGATTTTTGGCACTATCATGCCATTTTTGACTTCTGCTCAGTTTGTAATGCCTCGTGGCTTTAAAAAATCTTTTTCTCTAAGATGTTACATAAAGAAGTTTTCTCTAGCCTGTAGCTACACTGCTGTTTCACATAAATTAACTGTTTTTTTGATTAAATTCCCTCCATTTTCTTCCCAATAGTGTCACCGACATTTCAGAATCTTTTCCTTTAATTTTGGAGGTTCAACTGTTAGCATCACTGGAAAACTGAATAAGCATTATTCCTATTGTGTCATCCAAATCAATACTGTGAATATTAAATAACAGCAGACACAATTCAGATGCTGCAGAACCTTTCCAACACATTAATCTAAATCAACACTGAAGCACTGATAACGGCTCTTTGAGAATGACTTTCCAATCAAGGTTATGTACAGCCTTCTAACAGAGCTGATAACCAGTAAATAAACAAAAATAGGATAAAAGCCCCGAATGGACTTCATGTGAGTCAGGGTACATTGCAAATGTATAATTGCAGGCAGCTTGACAGCACTGTTATATATGTGTTAAGAGAACGTGAACAGAGAATCTTTCTTATTCAGGACACTAGTCACTCTTACAGCATGAAAAATTATTTTCCAAGACTCTTATTAGCAACATCATGCATTATACAACAGCACTGCTTGTTCAAACTGTTTTTCTGATAAGAAACACTGCATTTTAAAAAGCAACCTCTATTTTAATATTTAATACCTCAGCATATCTAGATCTCCAAAAGTAGCAAGCTATTTAGGCAAGTAGTGCACTTCGTGTAATGTTAAAAGCATTTCTGGCATTTTATGTTATCTGCTTTTTAATGACTATATTTTCCTAACATTAAAAATGAATTAATATCTTTCCTTAAGTAGTCTGCTGAATGCTGAAAGAGTAAATCCGCCAGGGTTACTCATACCTTGCTTATACTGTAGAGACCTACACATCAGTTTTGGGTTTTGTACTTTGGAAAGGAAATGGGTTTGCTTCAAAACTCAGTATCTCCAAAGCTCATCACAGGTATGCCTGGGCACTAAGGAGAAAAACATATACTTATTACCTTCAAATTTCTTTCAACTAAACTTTCAAATGCTAAGTCACAACTGCTCTTACCAGCATTTAAATCCAGAGATAAGTGAGCTGTATCAATTCTTCAAAATTGCATATGGTCTAAAATTTGTAGCAAAGAAACCCTGTTGTGCAGTGAAGTCCTAGGAAGATTATCAACAATGCTAAAAAAAAGATCAAATCTCTATTTTATCATCATCTCTAACACTGTGTGTGGTTTCATCATACTAGAAATTGTATACATAATATGCATACTTAGGCAAATATTTTTTTTCTGAGGTTTTTCTCTGTCTGGACTGCACAGGTTCTATTGACTATAAAACAAGCAAAAATGACCATTCATAGCACTCCCAAGGTAAAAGAGGAATTCTGGGATTATGATCAAATATTGTGTACTGCATTTCTGTGGTTTCCCATCTTTGCTGCATTTCTTTCTCCTGATATTCACTTCAGGTCATGTATTGCAGTCTGAAAAGCAGTCCTTCATTCCAGCCTGGTAATGGCCTTTTATTTTATCAGCATTTTGGTCTTTAAACCCTTCAGTAAGAGGCAAAAGAGAGAGAANTTAGAAGGATTTAGTCAGACAACTTGTCTAAGAGCTATTCTAAGAAATAGTTCTGAATCACCAAAGATGTAACAATTAAAAACCTCCAAAAAAAACAGAGAGAAAAATGTGGATGATTCTATCAGAACAAAACAAAAAGCAAGAAAGAAATTCCTTGATATTTATTTTTTTTTACATTTAAGGAAGATCATGCTCTTTTATCATAACTTTTAACTGATTTATTACATTTCTTAGAGAGCTACAATCAACTGTAGCTGATGTTAGAAAACCACATACCAGGATTTTTTTCATCAACTTTACACTCTGTACTGCAAATTTTGGCAGTGTTTAATGAGAAAGAAATGCTTCACTGAAAGCACTATATTAAACTATTCCCTTAACTAAAACTACGACAGACTAGATGCAGTGTCAACAAAAGCTATGCTAAATAATTTCAGAACCCAAAAAAAGTTCCACTTTCCTTTGCATTTACAGACTTACAGCTCACTGTGTAAACCCAAAATGTAAGGGACAAAATAATGGCAAGATCAGTCATAGAACCTATTTTTGGAGTGAATGTTCTTTGTAGGCATATTGGAGGCTCTTTCAAAATGTTGTCCCCCATTATATTTAAAGGAGGCTTTATTTTAGTGGTTATATATTGATTTCCTCTTAGAAGCAAAGGATCTTTCACCCACGTGATATGTTATTCTCATGCATGCTGAGATTTCTAATATAGTATATTAAATAAAGTACAGTAGCCTATTTATCCTACTCACTGGAAATACTGTCTGGAAGCAATGAAAAATATTTCCCAATACTTCACAAACTTCATCAAAATCCTCTACATCAACTTCTAAAAAAGCAACTATTACTTGCAGTTTTTCAGACTGACAAACAGTGCTTCATTATCGTGACCTAGTAGTCTACAGAAACTTTCCCATAAGGGAAAGCAACTATTTTTCATACTTGAAGCACCACTATAATTAGCCCCCTACTGAGCCATCCTTAGCCCAGGGCTCAGTCAAGAAATTATATCTGGAAAACAGCATTTGATTAGGATAAACTTATAAATTCATTATGCAGGTCTCCTAGCTATCATTTAATGTGGATAATTCAAACTCCTTTTCATAAGTTATTTAATGAGACAATAAGTATCTATGGGACAAGGTATTAGAAGTTCTTAGTAATATGTTTGTGCCAGTATATGTCATATATATGCCTTGGCTCTGTGTTGAAAAACAAGCATTTAAAGATAGACTAAGAATTAAGAGCCATCAGAAAACATGAATTTCTATATTACTGTAGCAGCAAGGTTAATTTAATTCACAGAGTGGTACCTCAGTGATTCATGTACAAATCAAAAGAAAATTACTAAGATTTGCTTCGTTTTGTCAAAAATAAAAAGGGAGATTTTATGCCTGTGACAGACTTGCCACCAACTTCCACAAGAAGATTTAAATTAGCATCAATAAGGAGAAAATCTCTAGTAATTCAGAACACTGTTAGGCCTTAAGTTCTGCATCTCAGAAACGGTGAGGCATATCCTGTTGGAGCAATTTCTGAGGCACTATACATGGGCCTACATTGATTCATCTTTCATGAAACATGACTGCTTCACTATCATCTTGGATAGCTCATCCTAGTTATTCAAGATGTAGGTATGGAGAGAAAAGCATTTATTTTCCTCATTATCAAGGCGGATTTCCATTCTTCTCTGCAGCAAACATCTCTGTTACTATGTACTCCATCCTAATTTCCATCTCACAGTTCTGACTTGGAGATGGGTACTAGGAAGCAGCCTTCTCCAGGGACATAGCAGTGGTGGCCACCTTGCCAATTAGGTATTTGACATGCCTGTCTGATAGCAGGGAATTCCCTGCCAGCACAAGCACAATGGTCTTTGAGAATCTATACTGCTTGGCTACTTCTTCATGACCATTCCCATCGCATTTTTGCTCCTCTAGTAATACATTTGTCAGTCTGAACCCTTACATGAACTTGAAGGGGGCATTTTTCACAATGGTGAGTGGTGTCCATGCCTAGAATTTTGGTTTCAAGTTGCTGCACTGCAGCAGCCCCTGTGTGAGAGAGGAGAGCATCTCAGGCAGGTCTGGCAGCTCTTTCTCAAACACTTGTGTTATTCCTACCACTCAGTGATAATAGTGCAAGCAGATGGGAGGCCCTATATTGGTGGGTTGCTGCAAATGTATGCAAATCAGGACTAAAAAAAAATACAGCCTGAGGGTTAGGCAGGTCTTGCTGCCAGGAAAACATAGCTCCTGTCAGGAAGAATGAAGCTCTAGAAAGTTTGGGGCACTTGAAGAAAGAATAAAACAGGTAAAAACATTAAAGAACCCTGAAGTGCAGCAATTACAGACCATTTTCCTTCCTCCAGTGGCATGTATGGAAAAAATGGAGTTCGGAGTGCCCATGGACATGTTGTATGAAGCAACACCTGAAGGTAGAGAATTGAATAGACAGGTCTGCTGGTCCCCCTGCCAGAGGACAGCTCTGGACAGGCCTCATTTTTCAGAAATTGGGTATCCAGAATATTCCAGCAAATATGTAACTTTTCCTTTTTTCTTTGATGGTAAGAGGATTTTGGAATGAAGGGTTTTATTTTCACATGATCCTGACTCAGATTTTATCCAACCTGGAAGCAAAGCAATGTGCATGACAAGAAGTTATCTGGATACCCTCCCTCCTCCCAAAAGGATCAGAAAACTTTAGTGACAAAAGCAAGAAAATCCAGAGGGTGATAAACTCCTTGGGCAAGAGTCACATCAAGACTGTCTTCCTTACTGCTCTTCACTATTCCCTGTGCTCCAAGAAACCCTGGTGAAAATACATTTACCCAGCTTCTCTGCCTGTCACTACTACTGGATCACTTTCCTCACGGTCTTCACATGGTCATCATGAAAGTCTGAAAGCCTTGCATGGTGCCTTTTGCCTGTTCCCACCATGAGCACTAATGTGGCAGCATGTTAAGAGTTAGAGACAGTGAGAAATTTTACATATGCAGAAGATTCACTTCCTGTTTATGTGATATATTATTGTTATTCACAAAACAACCAAGGACACTGAATCTGAACGTAACCATAATTCTACAATGCAAGCACCATAACTTTATACTGCAAAGTTACCTTTAAAAATATCATTGGAGATTATGTTTCTGTGTTATTTTCTTACTGGAACACAATAAATTCTTGTCAAGCCTGTTAAAGTTCCAGGATTTTATTCAGCTAAAGCTTAAATCAGTCTGACTTACGCAAAATTTGAGAGGCATGAGAAAGGTGCCCTTTGCCATATCTCACTGGTACCTCACATACCTTGAGATCAATATTCATTGTGTCGGGCTGTATTCTACACTCCCCCTGGAGCAGCAGGCAGTGGGAGTGAAAGCAGGCACAATGCTGTTTCATACTCCTTCTGTTCCGAAAATTAAGTTAGAGAAGATTTGTTCATTACCATTTTAAGACACACAATTGAGGCTATTTTTGGTTCCAAGTATTTCTGTGCTCAGGCAATTGTCTTCCCTTTCCTATTAGCCTTTACTTTGCTTGATCAGGGGGCCTGTCATTTGGTACCTGCCTGTCGCTTTCTTGGCCTCACAAATTTTGATGGGTAGAAAGGCATTATCATGCCTTCAAAATGTGAAATCCACATCTTTTAACTATTTGGGGAGGGAGGCCCAGGCAAAACGGATAGCTGTAATTGTGTGGAGGAGCTTTATGCCTTCAAATCACAATTGGATGATCCTGTGATGTGTAGCGTGCACAGTTTGCACCGAAAATTTTAATTAACAGGGTAAGGAACAATTTGTCATTAATGCATATGATGAGATGGTGTCAAATTTTAAAAATGGATTGCAAGTAAAAAATAAGGTTCACTTTTTCCATGAATATTTCTTTTATTTAATCTGGGAAACCTGCTTACTGTCTTTCTTAAAAAAAAAAAAAAAAAAAGAAGAAAAGATAACAAAAATTCTCAGGCTCAGTCTGCTTTACATATGCTTTACAATTTTTGAAGGATTTTCCCAAGGATGATGAGTGACAAGATCTTTATTAAAGAACACATTGAATCTCATCCAGCAAAGATGACAATAAGTCTTCAAACTATTTCTGACCATATGTCACAACTCCTGAAGGAAAATGAAGGCTTTTACAGCTTTTAAATTATCTTTGGCAATGACAACTGCTAAGACACTTAACCTCCTCCCCTCCCCACTCTTTCCTTTCTTATAAATAGGAGGGAAAAGTTGTGCTTTCATTCACCCTGCTTCCAGCAACACACATCATGATCTGCGTTACTGTAAAGTAAACATTGAAAACAACATGAAAAGTCTACTTAATGTGTGCAAATTGAGAGACCTGTTATCTACAGAGCTCACACAGTTTTCAAAATAAAGATATTGCCTTGCATTCTTGAAACTACAACACTGTTCAAGGGCAAATTGTATTTACTTTGGTGTTTCTAGTGCTAAATCAGCTCCAGACACAGAGAAGTAAATATTCCTGTTAACCTCTGTATAGAAAACTTGCAAAGGCTAAATTCTATAAATCACTATATTTACCATACTTAACAGTATGATTTTTGCATCTGTTTTCTGCTGTTGAAGGGCACAGATTAGTACATTAGACTGTAAAACAGGACCCAAATTTTAAGAAAACAGTAGTCCCTGTGATTTCAATAGAACATTTGTCTCCTCACAGAGAATATTGTGAGTTATACAGATCAGACTAGCAAGCCTGGGAGAGGGCTGCACTGAAAGAGAATGCCTTTATCCATAAGTACATTTTCTCGTATCACAGGTTTCTAGATAGAAACATAATTTTTATTTTAAAATATTTGTTGTGGGAAACAGTACATACAAGTCTCCCCAGCTGAACTGGTTGGCCTTCAGTTACGGGAAATGAGTGATTTCTACAAGCTCAAGATTTCATCAGTAGTGAAATGCTACATTTACTGGATTTTAGTTATCTTAAATTTGCATAGGGAATGCAAATACAAAGTCTATCCCGTGTTCAACCATGTAACTTAGATTTCTGTATTTCTTGCAGAATTCTTAGTCTACAGTTAATTAACTTCATAAACACACATACTTTTCCTCAATATAGGTGATATTACATGTGGCAGCCATGAGTAAGGAATCTAATTATAATGTTCTAAATATTCTTTATCACATTTATCTGTCTCAAAAATCAGTTTTTTAAAAAACTAACAAACAAACAAAAAACCCATGTATTTTCCGTATCTTTTAATTCTTAGTTGACACCAGGCTTATTTTTATTATGATATAATAAGTATCTACAATTCACTGCATTTAATGGATGCACAAGTCAGTATCTTCAAGGCCCCCTGCATCTTTAGGAGCCAAAGTTCCACAAGTATCAAATTGTGGGGTTTTGTATCCTCAGGTGTACACAGCCAGATATTTAAAATATTGTTTGACACATATGCACTTCAAAACTCTAGCCCCTGATTCTTGAAAGTTTTACTTTCTTGAGTCTGATGCCCAGTTGGTTCAGAGCACAGACTGTGTGAGCTTGTAGCTATCTATTCTCATCCAGGCCTTCTCATTGGTGAGGAAAAAGGAGTGTCTAGGAATAAGGTATCTGCTGATGGTTGATTACACCAAGTTAATAAAAAACCCAAAAGCAGAAGGGGTATGGGATCTGGAGACTATTAGGGGATTTATGAAGTCATGGGATGAACATCTTGGAATTTCTGCAATGCTACAATAATAATGATACACATCTTATTTGAGGCAATCACGTGATTTCTTGACTTTTTTTTTCAAGAAAGAGAAGCAAAGAAGGACCTGAAGAATGTGGTGGTGATTCTCAGAGTCTGCCCTTTAAATGGAATATCAGCATTCAGCACTCTCTTCAGCCAGGAAAATATACCTAAACCTTTTACTTCACAAGAACATGCCCTCATCCCTTCTGCGTTTTGTGTTAAAAAACTTCTGTTCCTGTTGTAAAACATTGTCTATGGTCACTAAATGAATGGGAATATGTCATTTTATCAGGTCTATCTCAGTATGACTAAGTTAAAGTAATGCTTTAGCCTTAAAACCCATTATAAATACACCCACTTGCAAATTTATAAATGGCCTTTATACATCTATGCAGATATGTTCCTGCAAACTGCACTTAGAACTAATGTGTCTGGCAAAACAGGTGTCTTCATTTTCAGGACACAGTGAAACACATGACGTATGTCAAGTATTTGCTGACCAAATAAGCAGAAGCTGGTATGCATTTGCCTATGTACTATGGTGAACAAAACACATGACATGTATACATGCTTTCAAATCCAGCCAAGTTTCTCTGAGTTGTATTTTATACCCCCATTAATTATAAAAGAGAAATGGGAAGATCTGGAACTGAAGCAGTTTTTAAGGAGAGAGGCAAATAAATAATTGAATACTGTATTGCTTCAGATATCTTCCACATTCTTTTGCCCTAAGATATCTCTTTCAAGCTTCAGGGAATTAATAAATTAGAGCACTGATCCATCTATTACATCTGCTATGGGGGAACACAAAAACAGGGAAAAAAAAGCACCCCACAATATGGAAACATCTTGTAATTTATTCCCCTTTACTATTGCTTGACATGCTCCCCACTGAAAGAAAGAGTAAAAAGTCTTTTCAAAAACCTTGATTTAAAAGTGGATCTATTTATTTCTTTTAGTGGATTACGTGAAAATACTAAAGTTTATTTCCAAACATTCTCAGAAAACACTTTATATCCATAGGCAAATTGTTTTAAATATATATGTTTTAGTTCATTTTTTAATCTAAGATATTTAATCTATGATACTTTTGATGAGTTATGATGAATCATAAGTTATAGGAAGCAAAAATTTGAAAAATTATGAGGCTATATTCTTGAATTTATGAGAAACAACAGGTCAATATAAATGTAGTCAAAATTCATGAACTCTGTTTTTTCTGAACCCAGCTCACACTCAGGCTGACCTGAGAACACGCACATGCCTCTATCCAGTCCTTCAGAGGCTGAAGCCCTCTCTCACATTCTGGGAGATTAAAGTTAAAATTCCTTCTTTTCTAAGGTAAGGCTGGTTAAAGAGTAGCAGATGAGACTCTTTTGTAATGTTGGCATTAATTAATTTCTGATGAACACCCTAATTTAGTAAAAGAGGGTTCCTAGATGAGAAAATAGAATCCTGAGACTGCCCCACCCCTTCTCTTTACAACCTTCACAGCCAACAAGGTGTCCTCTTGAGTATTTTCTTCAAACTTACATGCTGAAAATTCATGCCCATGGCTTCAAACAAACTTTGTAATGCATGTTTCTGTAAAAATGTTTAGGCTATCTTTTTGTGGCCATACTTTTTTTCTCCCTAGTCAAGAAAACACAGGATACCCAAGAAAACACTGTGAGGGACCTGCTATAATCTCTTCCCTCCCTCATAAAACCCACCACGAAATCCTCTTAAATGCCACTGTGCAATATGGAGGAAGATTTAAACATTATTATTAAGTTTTCAAACTGTCTAGCTCTAGATTTAGCTGGTTTCTTTCTACTTTGTCATTTAATTATAAATGCTGAAGCTTTTAGCAGCACAGAATCAGCTATGTTTGGTCATGAATGATTAAGTGTGCATGAAGTTTTTACCAGCACATTAATCATCAGGTATAGAAAGAAGTATGACACTGGTTAAAATTTCACCACTTTACTGCCCATGGGAAGTGTAAAGTCTTCATAGACAGTCAGAGATTGCTTACCTTTATGACAGACCAAGTGCTGAGTAAGATGTGTTGAATTTGCATGCCCCTAAACGGTACTTTCAGTTGGTTAATGAGGGTAATTGTCCTTTGACAGTATGGATGGCAGCAGCAGGAACAACAGCAGTGTCAAAATCAGATTAGGAGCTTTAATTATGCTTTATTTGATGCCTGCTCCTGGAATCTAAATCAGACATTGAAGAATAAACTAGTTCAGGGGAATACAGGTATCTCCATACTTCCTTGTATTTACCTGACTAGCTCTGCACAAATTACCCACTTTTACTCTCATATGGTCCAGTCAAAACTATTTTATACAGCAGAACACAAAGACTATGGGCAAAGTGTGGCCCCTCTGTGGTAAGTTCTGAAAATACATTTAGTAAAGGGCTGTGATTCTATTTTCAAGTATGAGTAACTATAAGAACCTTTGGGACTTGGGACATTCATGTGAATTGTCTATTACTTTCACACTTAAGGAACCATCACAAATGTCACCCATCTGTCAGAAGGAAAGTCCCTTGCCTGGCTTCTGAGATACTAATTTTCAGATTGGGACATGTTATGCCTATGTGTCAAGCATGAAAATAAATTATTGCAAAGGTAGATGATTGTAAAAGTGTCTCCAGCAGTCCAGGTTTTGTATTCAAGCCTTCTCTCTCCCCTAAATGGATGAGAAGAATTTCGATGTACCTCAACATTTTCTTTTACTCAGTGTAGAATAAGAAGCCTTTAAAGCAAATGTAAAATGGAAAACAGTCACAAATGTTTATAGAAATCTGTACTTAGGCTAGATGTGTGAACATCCAATCTAACAGATTTCTCTGAATATCCAGCTCTCAGAAACAGTCTCAGGAATCCTGCTGTCCTCCATTCCCACTGCACACGCTTGATGAGCATCTTTTCCTACTGAAACACACTGGGGTTAATAGATTATTTCTCTGTGTACTCTCTTGGTGTTATCTACACATTCACTTCTTCCCACTTCCCAAATTTATTTACCTCTTTTACTCATTGGAGAGATGATGTAGACAGCCTTCCCATTTAAAAGAAGTTTGTCCTGCTGCTGTTGTAGATGTAAGCACTGGGGTAGCAGAAGTGTGTTGCTTCCTGCACTTGCCTGACCCACTACAATCCCTTTGATTTATGAATAATTCCTTTTCCAGCCCACATAAAAATGTCAGAGCAGAAATTTCAATGACTCCATTTACATTTATAAAATCAGATGCATTTTTTATGCTAACTTGGACATTATCAAATAGATTTGAAATGAAAATGAGACAAATGTATTTATCTCACAACATGACCTGATAGATAAATATCAAACTCTTGCATTAACCCTGCTGAGATGGCATCTGTTTCGGAGTGCTCTTCCCTAAATCTGTCTTTGGTAAGCACTGTAATAACTTGTAAACTGGAAAATCTACTAGTGCCACCAGCTAGTTAGGCAAGATGCACTTGAATAACTCCAATACAGCTGTAAGAATTTGAGAACTTCAGAAATCCAGACTAGCATTTTGCAAGGTGCAAGCCTACAATGCAGTGGGAAGCAAATCTTAGCACTCCAAAAACTCTGACAAAGAGCAATGTGTGTAAGAAGCCATGTAGATTTTAAGTCCCTTTTTTTTTTGCACCTCTTGTTTGTTACTTGTATATAAAAACTATATGTCTAACATAATTCATTTTCATGTGGGAAGTCTAAAAGGAGGATTACAAAAATGACCATGTCTATGACCTGCACCAGCTCTTCTTTTGCTAGGTTTGCTATTAGATCATCATGTTTGAGTTTCTCTGTAAAACAGCAGATGAAGTCTGTACAGTAGAGCTCCAGAAAAATATTAACAGAAAACATGGAAACTCAGGTAAGCAGCAATAATAACCTTAGGTATGTTTACACAAAGTGAGTGAATACTCACAAGAAATCATTCATATACCATATGAAAAGATGCTTAATACTACTCCTGATGATTTATCTTCAATGGACATGTGACTGCATTTGAGGGATTGTTATTATTTTGCTTATTTGGGTAAAGACATTTATTTGTGTAACAAAATATGCTAAAAGCATGATTATTAAGCAATTTCCATAAAAATGGCTTTCATGTTCTACCAAAGTAAACATCTGAAGTAATATAATCTAGGGATGCTTACAATAGCACAAAATAATTATGGGATGTGTAATGATGATGTAAATTAAGGCTATCCAGCAGGAACTGGTTACTTTAGCATAAAAATAGGACCCAACTTCATTTTCTTTCAGCATCTCTCTGCAGGACCATTTATACCTCCTTTAAAGTGAACTTTCAGGATAATAAAGCAATGGCATGATGAATATTCTAAAAGGTCAATCCTAATTAACTGCATTAATGTATTTTTCATAGAAACAGCTGTTTGAGGACATATTGATTTTTTTTTTCCTGTGTACCAGTAAAAGTTCCTTCAGCAAGAATTCTGTGAGAAACAACTTGAAGAAAGGCAGAGTGCAGGGCTTTATGAATACTATACCATGTTTGCTGTGCATGTGTCTATTCTGTGTGTGTGTATGCATATGTATACACATACACATAAATATGTTAACAAAAGTTTGCTCAGATTATTAGTTTAACAGTGTCAACATTTGCAAAGAAAACAAATCACATCCCCAGACATACTACACCAATATTGAAGGAAATCAAATGGCTGCCCAGATGCTACGAAGTCAGCTTCTGCTCTGACTGAAGTCCAACTTGAAAACTTCACCTGAATACTTTGTATGGTTCAGCTACAAAGAAGCTGTCACTGCAAATGATCCATCACCTTGTCAATCTCTCTCTTAAAAAGATGGGCCTTTCCACCTCCAAATAGTCTATCTGTCTGTCAATGACAAATTTAGTTCCTGGGCATGAGTAATTGCACTGTGGGTTATCTTTCATATTAGCCATCAGTGCACCACAACAAGGGGTTCTGTAGAACAAAGCACTTTTTGCGGAGTTTTTGGAAGTTTTTACTACAGACTCATTCTAGTTCATTTCACTGGTGCACATGGGATTTACAGAAAAACATTTGATTAAGTTTCATTCAAAAATCCTTCACTTTCTACACCCCAGCACTGTTTCCATGATAGCAATGAAACATGTAAAGGTGGAATGGTCAGAAAACCTCCTTCAAAATAATGTGTTTCATCCTAGATAAAATGCTAATACAGATGCACCTGTTGTCAAGACATTACATGCAGTTGTTCTTCAACATGACCTATCTCAAGGCCCGTAACAGATGCAAAGAGCTATGAACATTTCTCTTGATATGAGTCTTACACTTTTCCATACATGCCCCCTTTGCAACTCATTCCTAAACTCACTAATACTTAACAAAGAATTAAGAAATAGTTTGAAAGAGCTTCAAAGGTGATAAATCTGGACCCCACTTTTTTATGAATTAATAATTTTTGCTTTGTTTCTTCTCAGTCACAAAAAGATTATCAGACTAATTTAAACCTGTCATTCATTTGGCTTTCTAAGTGTCAAGAGACTGGTTAACAGAACACAAAGTCTATCTATACATTAAAACTAAATAAAGATACTGATTCTTTAAAAAGTGACTGTGTGTAATTTGCTTTGTTCCTCTTATGGTAAGCTTCATAGAGTGGCTTTGACTATTATTTTTACATAGAAACTTGACAAAAGCCAAATAGTTTGAAAGCTGTGAGACCAAAAATGGGCCACAAAAATGATGAATGGTTTTGACCATCTCTCATGTAAGGAAAGGCTGAGAGGGATGGGACTGGTCAGCCTGGAGAAGAGAAGGCTCAGGGGGATCTCACCAATGTATTTAAATACCTGAAGGGAGGGTGCAAAGAGGACCGAGCCAGGCTTTGCTCAGTGGTGCCCAGTGATGGGACCAGAGACAATGAGCACAACTTGAAACTAGGGAGGTTCTCTCTGAACACCAGAAATGACTTTGCCCATAGTGAGGGTGACTGTGGTACTTTTAGCTAGGCCTCAAATTAGCAGGCTCAGAGAATCTACATAGGTTAGGAGACACAGGTATCACCTGACTTAAGCAACCAAAGAAATATTTCATACCAGATTACGCAAACCCGAGATAGGTAGGAGGAGTTTCTCAATTCCATCATGGCCAAAGTAGAGGCAAGATATGCAGTTGCTGTCTTGCTGTCTTGGCCCTGCTGCTGCTGCCACTACTTGCATTTTGTTTGAGTTCAGGGAAGTGGAAATATTTTGGTTTTATACTTTCTTGCTAAGTGTCTTTTGAGGTGCTTATGGCTCTAGAGTGATGGAATCTTTTCGGTGTGAGGTAAAAAATATAGGTAACTTGTGTAAGGGTGTGTTATATTATAGTTTTCTTTGAATATTCTCTTTCCTGTATAAAAATTACTTTAAGTTTAAACCTAGTTTGAGTTTCCAGAGTTTTTTTTTCTTTTCCTCCCTTTTCTCGTCAGGGGTGGGGAGAGAGGCTCTGACTCTGTGTTGGTCAGTTGGCATTTTGCCAGGTCAACCCAAGACACTGACTAAGCCCTGGAACATGTTTCCCAGTGAGTTTGTTGGGTCTCCATTCTCAGAAACACTAAAAATTTAACAGGAGCAATGTGCTGTAGCTGACCCTGTTTTCAGAAGTGGGGTTGGACTAGATGATCGCTGAAGGCACCTTGAAACCTCAAACAGTCTCTGATTTCCTGAAGAACTTTCTTTTTCTTCACTCCTGTTCTTGTGGAAATGGGTGTGATTTTTCCTTCTTCAGCAGAATGAATCATGTTCTGGCTCAGGAAATGATTTTGATTGATAATCCCTATTTGCAGCAATGTAACTCAGGTCTCACAGTCTCTGCTCTAGGGCAGCTACTGCTGTGGGTTTATCAGGTGTTTTATAGCACTCAATATTTTCCTTAGTCTCACGGGAACCCGCAGCCAGACAATTACACAATCACTGCAGCTTTCTTTAAAGAAAAGATTAACCAACTCAGTTGTAAACAAATCTTGATACTGTGCATTCTAAATGCTTAAAAAGGAAAAATTTTTCTTAGTGGTCCAACTCTCAAAATATTGGACTAATTGGCTGGTACTCTGATTCTGGAGACAGAAGTCAAATGCCTAGCTTCACCAACACTGGAACACTGAAGCTGTTAACTCTTCTACTGAGACCTTAGAAAACTTCAAAGTATATTCTTCTGCACATAAGAAGCACCTAACTTCCATCTGGAAACAAATCAAATTTCAATAATGTTCTTGAGTCTTTTAGCATGAGTTCTCTCTCCTTAGCTGGAAAACCTTTTCCTCGCTTTGCTGCCCTAAGAACAACTACAGTTGCTACTACTCTAGAAACATGGTAGTTGAAAGGTTAAAATTAGCTTAGCACGTTGCACTTCTGGAGGCTTCTGTTATTTCAGCATTTGCAAGTAACTAGCAAGTTTAAGTGATGTTCTTCAAGAAGAAAAACAGCATGCAAACAGACAAAATTAATTCTTGCTATAACATGAAAATATAAGAACGGATTTTGCCTCCGCAACCAAATGTTTATTTTAGAGGAGGAATGGCCATCTAAAAAAGACACTTACAAAATGGAAGGAGTGAACTATTATTTCAATCAGAGAAATAAATAATTTTCCTAAAATATTGCTTTTTCTCCCCAGACATGATTTTTGTACTTTTTCAGTTCACTTCTAGCAATAAATGCAAAGAAAATCAAAAAGTAACATTACTACAGACTCTTCAGAGACTAAATGAGTTTTTGCTTTTGATGCTCACAATGGGGAGTTTCATATTTTCAGACATCTAGTTGGCAAAATAACAATCAACTTATTTTGCTCATATATAATATTTAGCACTGTGTTTTAGACTGACTAGTCAATAAAGCCTCCATTCCATAAAAACTGAAGGAACCATTAAAATGATATAAAGAGGACAGACATGACATAAAAAGGTCGGAAAATCTTTTTTTTCCCCTTTGAAGGGAGTATATGTCTCTGCATTCTTTAAACAGACAGAACATGAATTACTTTCCAGAAAGCTTCTGTTTATTGAATAAAAGTAAAAATAATGCCAGTGCCAAATCTTAAGGCAAAAGGAAAGTAAGAGTCACATTCTTCTTCAGAAATAGTACCTTCTTCCTAATGAAAGCTATTGAATGTAGCAGCTAAATGTCAAAGAACAGAGAAAGAAGAAGATTTACCATTAAAAGCTACACACAAAAAGGAAATTTTCATTATTCATTTGAGCAAAAGTTCTTTACCGTTTTCTTAAATTCTGGCTTTTCTAGAAGAGAGTATTTCTATTTATATATCACTATAGTTGTCAATACAGTAGAAAAAGGAGAATATAGTAGAAAAAGGAACAAAATTCAACCGTTCAGGGTCATGAAAATAGCAGTTCCATAGTTCTTTTCCATTCTCAGTATATAATAAGAAAAACAAGGAAGACATTGTCATTCATTCAAATGGCAATCCACAATATTGCTGAGTGACTCAGTTCAAGAGATGGGTTAGAAGATACTGAATAAAAAATTTACATTTGACTTCAGAGTACATAATATAGTCATGTCTAGCTAATTTTTGTGCACTGATGGTGTCCTGAATAATTTTCCTTTTATATGTACTGATCAGCCTCTCCCTTTTGACATGTCTTCACTCTATGCAATTGTATGGAATTTATAGTGATTTCTCCATCCCCCACCGCCTCAACTAAAATTATAAAGCTAAGAACCTTTTGATCACTGTAACTGCCATGTAAGAACACTGGTATGTGTATAAATGTGTAGATCTTTTTAGATCTCTCTACCCATCCTTCAGCTCAATATACCAGTTTGCTCATTTACTTCTGTGGCTGAGTGAAAAACTGTGTAAGTCCTTAACTTCCATAGGAGGATTCAGATATTAGGAAGTGGAGTCTCTACCACTAAAAGGTCTTCTGACATGGTAACTGAGACTTGCAGAGCAATAATATCACTTCTACTTCTGGATGTGCAGTTTAAGCCCTAAGGAAAAAGGGAAAAGTGCATTTGATGTTGCTCTGGTTGCTTCAAGTTTCACAGGCCACAAACTAGCAGCCCCATAACCAATCTTTGCCCAGAGCAGCTCAGAACAGTACAATGGGAACACTTATAAAGCTGATGAGGAGATCTTTGAAGAACACTTAAGACTGTGCCATTTTTTAATCTATGAAATTCAGAAGTGTTAAATTCAACTACAATTCTAAAAAAACCCAAAACCTTGAAAATGTAAAAGTTTTGTGGTATTCAATCTCATATCCTTCCCTCCTATTGCATAGCCAAAATTATAAAAATCTGAACAGTGTATTTCTGCTATTCACCTTTTCAGGTATATTTCTACAGGAAACCAAGATGAGTTCTTTTAATGAACCATAAAAGCACAAAATCAGTTCTAAAAAACCCTGTTGTTTTCTTTCTTTTTTTTATAGAATTAAATTAATGATGTTTAAGGGTGAGCTGGTTCTTACTCATATTTTTTCAAAAGATGTTTTCTCTAATACTCCTGCTGGTTTTCAGAATCTCTCTGCTCTAGTCATCAGTTCTGATATGTCAGTTTTTCTAGGAATATTATTAGAAAATTATTAATTTGCTCTGGTTTGCATTCTATGTGGAGAGCATTAAAATTCCCCCAACATAAGAAAGAAGTGGATGTGTTGGAACAAGTCCAGAGGAGGACCACAAAGACAGTCAGAGGGCTGGAGCGCCTCTCCTATGAAGAGAGACAAAGAGTTGGACCTGTTCAGCCAGAGGAGGAGAAGGTTCCACAAAGACCTTTTAGTGGCCTTCCAGTACCTAAAGGGGGCCTAGAGGAAAGATGGAGAGGGACTTTTTACAAGGACATGGAGTGATAGGACAGTGGGGAATGGCTTTAAGTTGCAAGAGTGTAGGTTTAGATTAGTATTAGGCAGTAATTCTTTACTGTGAGGCTGGTGAGGCACTGAAACAGATTTCCCAGAGAAGTTGTAGATGCCTCATACCTGGAAGTGTTCAGTCACAGTTTGGATGGGATTTGTCTAGTAGAAGGTGTCCCTGCCCACAGTGGGGAGGTTGGAACTAGATGATCTTCAAGGTCCTTTCCAAACCATTCTGTGATTCTATGAAAAAAACTTGGGTTTAGGTGCTGAATGCAACAGCTGCACTAATCATGATCTTTGGCCTGAACATAAACCCTGAGATCTTGAAAGTATGGTGAATATATTCAGATAAAAGGTTAAAAATAAACAAACACACATACACACACACACACACATACACAAATCCTGTAAGATAAAAAGAGCTACATACTTCTAGTCATCTAGAGCAATAAAGCTGAGGAAATGTAAAGTTTAGGTGATTTTTCTCTTTGGTGCATTCTACAGGGTTTGAGTTTTGCTACTAACAATAAATAACCTTTTTTAATATCTAGTAGTGCTCTGTGAATTGCCTCAGAATCTGTACTTTTGTCCTCAAAGAAGACTCAGCAACTTGATGTAAATGCTAGGTACACTGCAGTCACCGACAATTTTGTTTTGGCCAGGAATCCTGAAGCTTTAGCAACTGCATTTATTTTGGAAAAGGTACAAACTCACTTAAGTGATAATTTTGAGAAATAAAAAAAAGAAAAATATTTAATGTATTAATAGCTATCAGAGTTAGTTAGACCATATAAACTCTAATCTTGACTGAAGATACAGTAAATATGTAAATTTAGAAGTCTTGTGTTAGGACAGCCAGAAAACACCTTACTATCCTTAAGCATGCCACAGGCATTTTACCACTCGTTATCTCATCTTGAATTTTTATAAAGAAAAACTGTATTTCTGAGGTATAGTGAATGAGATTTGCTGCTTATTATTACTAGGTCATATTTATGTGCCCTCCAGACACACCATGTTTACCTATTTCCTGTATTTGCAAGTCCTCACAACTGAATTCAAGAATGAGGCTGCATTTGTCCAGTTGCAACATACTCCTCTGGCAAAATGAGGATGTCTTGAGAGACAGTAATCAATTATGACACTGTTTACATCTTTCATTTCTAGAAGCTATCTAATCACACCTTCCAAGTAGAGCCTCATGAGTGACAGGTTTGAGAACTTGCCCAGGTGAGTAGACAAATAGCCTCAGTAAGATGCTAGCAAAAAAGACATAAAAAATGCCTCTCCCAGTTGAAGCATGAAATCCAAATGTCTTCTCAGTTCATGTGGAACACTCAGGATAATGTGGAAGGTCTGACACATATCATGAAAGATATTGTTACTGCTGAGATCCAGGAGACTGCCAAGTCTGTGTATCCAACAGCTCCCTTTTTGTCCCTACATTCCCTTTGACAACAAAGCATCATTATGACTACATGTGATCTATTCTTGCTACTCTTCCAGGATGGCTAAATGATGGTTGTTTACAGGCATCCATAGTGTTTTCTGAAGCTTCAAGAAATAAAGCAGAAAAATAGCATGTGGTGAACCTTTCAGATCTTGTGAGTTACATTTGACAACACTTCAGCATCCTAGAGCTGTTCCTCAATGAAACATTATCAGGGTGAAAGAAAAAACAAACTAAAATCCAGCAAATTTATGGACACTCACATTTTTTGTATACCACACTACATATAATTTTCATATCGTTCAGCCTTGTCCTATTGTTCTGAATATTTTTATTTCACTTTTAATGTTATACAGAACTATTCTGTGACTTTTTTCCAGACATTACATTCATCTAACAATAGTATTTTACTGTAAGTGTATTTAGTATAAAGTCAGTCTCTATATAATAAAAAGTTTTGATACTTCATTTTAAGAGAATTACTTTATATATATGAATAGGCTTAAGGTTAGAAGGACTGCTGGAGCTGTTATTTTATTTTACTCACTGAAATAAGAAGAAATAAAATCTTCTTTGTCAATAGAAACTCTTATTTTTTTCTTTAACCATATCCATGAATAAAACTATATGGATGAATCCATCAATATCTATGATGATCGGTATCACATATTGGTGTATATGATGTAATTTTGGAGTTCCTAAAGAACTGTGCTGTTTAATCTTTTCCTTGATTAATAGCTTCTCTATAATTAAGGTGCATTCTAAAGTGACCTCAAATGCACCATAAATTCCTGACTTTCCATAATATCTGTAAACAGTTACATTATTATCCATTCTGTATTTTATACCCTTTGCATTTACTGTGAAATTTTCTGTATATAGGTTCACAAATTGTTTAAATTTGAAGACCTTTAACATAGGCTTTTTCTGATTCCTTTCTGATTTTTTTTTGTCTGATTCTCTTCCATAAACTGTCATTAAGGGAAAAAGTGGGCAGGGCATTTGGAGAAGATTAAAATGTAAGCATTTTGGTTTGAGAGGAAACTCTAAAATGCTTCTATTTTAATATGCAGGTCTTTCGAGCTGCTCTTCCTGAGACATGTTTTAAGTTACTGTTGTGAAGACAAACCAACCTCATGGTAGAAAGGGTCTGAACAAATACTGGTGTACATGAGGCACTTGGAGGTTTCAGTTATTCCACATTTGACTGGAAGGGAAGACATGATGTCTGGTTGACTGTGGCACATTGTTTTTTTTTAAATTTACAGGAGGTTGGCATTTGCATATGCAAAACCCTAATGAATTAGTGGAGGAAACTGGTGCACAGAAGGATAATTGAGGAACAGCTCATAGTAGATAAAACTTCTCTCATAACAGAGTCAATGTTTTCTGTCAAATTTTAAGTCATAATGGATATGAATTTGCACACAGTTTCAGATGGTTAAAAACAGAATTGAAAGGCAGAGTAAAAAAAAAAAAGTAACTGTATGGTTTGCAGTCCAAGATGTAGCTCACAATTGTATTCAAATCTAGCCATGATGGCATAAGATTACGCGCAGTGCATTATAAAGAGTTTACCTGCTTCTTAGTCAAGTTTTACAACCTGTGCTAAGCTCTTCATTGCTAAAGAGAAAAAAGCAAGATGATCCAATAGTTTTAGAATAGTTCATGATGTATGGTCTTTAACATTAACCTAAAATCCTACTTCTAATAGAAAATTTAACTTTAGAACTACACAGGAATAGAAGATATATATTATTTTTTTTTTTATCTAAAGAGAAAATAATTTTTCAATTTAAAGATGAGGCATATAGAATTACCATTTAGCAAGATAGTAAACTTTTTTTTAATACAGCCTAGATAAAGTAAGTTTAAAAAAAAAAATAGATCATCTTGGAGATCTGAGCATGAGAATCTCTATATATGTAACTTTTAAGGAAAGATAATGAAATAAATATCCACTGGCTGATTTAACAGAAAAAGAAATCAATTTGTCTAATACTATGCAGACTACACAGCCACTGTAGACCCATATGTTTTATTACACTTCTACAGTAACTCTAACATGTCATTAGCCCAGAGGAGCTAGACTACATAAGTGTGCAGTAGACATTTCCTTACACAAATGAGATAAGAAAAAAAAAACAAACTAAAGCAGCAGTAACATAAATACTTTTGATTCATGCTTTGTCCCCAAAGCATTAGGGACAAACATGCACATCATGAAGTTCTAAAGCAGCTCTCTACACTTACGATTTCTTATAATATTTATGATATTTCCTATAGGAAAGAAAAAATATTCTTTGTAAATTTAATAATTTACATTCACACAATGATTCCCATAATTTAAATATTACTTCCTTACCAATACATGTTTAAACTTTTTCTGTATGACCTTAGCTGGCTCATTTTTTGGTACTCATGAGAAACTAATCACTATATAAAGCGTGATTTCCCTGAATNGAGCAGAAACTGGATATTCTGAATCAGTTTCCAGTGCCATTTGGGGTTCTTTGATATTTCCATTAGTGACTGGAGGAATCAAAATTCCTCCTAAATCATGGTGTTGAGGCTGAACATCTCTGTCTCTCAGGTCCTGTGTTAGTAGAAAAAAAACCCACAATATTACTGCTCATATTTAAAGCTCATCAAGGTGAAATAATCTATAACAGCTACAATCACTATAGGCCTAAAGTAGGCAACCTGCACAAACATCACTGTGTCCAGTACCAGTCCTTTTCAAAGCAGTTGTGTCTATTTGATATTTCTGTAATGTACCTGTTTTACAATTTTCTTAGTTTTCCCAAGTATGATGTAATTGCATTCCCTTTCCTTATCTGCTTAACTTCTTACACCAAGCATATCACTGTGGGAAAAATTCTGTTTATAAAAAGAGCACAAACAATACAAAAAAATGCAAACTAACCAGCTGTATCTCTGACTCTGGCAGAAAGCCTGACCATAAATCTGCTCCTGGTAAAAACTACTGCAATGTGTGTCAAAATAATGCCATCTCAGGTGCAATTCAGCTCCAGCTTACAAATTCTAGTGCTGGATTCATCTGCCTAAATACAGGCATGTAGTCCGATTTGAGAGATCCTGGAGTACCTGAGCCAGCAAAAGATATGACAGAGGTGCAACCTGAGCACTAAGACTTTCTGCACTGGCTGTTGGAGGCCAGCTGTGATGTCCCAGGAAAATCAAAAGGCATTAGACTGTCTGCGTAGCTGTGTGGTTGACCAACAAAGTTGCAGGAGACTGGAGACTTATCTGGATTACCCCTGATGCTTTAAAAGTCTGTTAAAAAGACTCCAAGCCAAATTTTCAGTAGGAGATAAGATAAAAGGGAGTTGCTTTAATGAGCATTCAGGCTCGCCCAGGAATAAATAGACGTGCTTGTGGGGAAGCTTTAATTTCCATAGCTTTTACAGTATGATCCATGCAATGACCACTTTACACATTTTCAGTTCCACCTCTGTCCTGCCCCAGTCTCATCCTCCTCAGGAATTGGGGCTGGAGGTGATGAACCCCCTCTTCATCCACCTCCTCTTCTTCAGCACACAAAGGGCTCTTGGATGGTTTCCAGTGTTCTGGGTCGCTCTGCCCTGTGTTTGTGTCTTCTTCCAATACCCTTCAATTTTGCACCTTGAACAACAGACTAAACAGTTAAGGAATTTTAGCTCCCCATTCTGGAGCAGAGGTAGAGATAAAAAGACATTAAACTTAGGCTGTTAAAATATTCACCCACTAAAATCTACTTTGCCACATCTACTTGTGTTTCTAAAATCTACAAAATGTGAAAATTAAAAAAAAAATCAAAAATCCTTCCTGCATCATCCTCAAGTTGATCACTCTACCCTGGTATCTACAATCTGTCTCTGAATCCCATTTCTAATACAGGACAATAACATGCTTGAAGAGAAAACTAGACTTCTTTGCAGATGTTATAATTTTCCTACTTTGTTGTAAATGCACAATGCTGCTCAGTGGTACTTGCTTTATCAATACAGAATGCAGAAATAGTATTTTGGTACACCTTATGTAGATAATCCTATATATCTGCTAAAGTTTATAGATGCACATGGACATAACACCAAGGCCAATTATAACAACAGGGGATCTATGATGGTAGCTTGAAGTAGATACTGGTTTCAACTAACAATAATGTAGTATAACTACAAAAGACAATGGGGGTAAGACTGATACAGGCCTGCAAAGTAATGTTTTTATATCTGAGATGCATGTCCCCATGTTTTTCATATTAATCTCTATTGCTGATACATATTACTATCAAAATATTCGAGAATTAAAATGGAATTTTTTCAGAAGTAAATTTAATTTTAAATATTTCAGCAAATCTAATAAAAAGAGACAGTATTTTAAAAACAGGTACATAACAACACTGTTTTGTGTTTCCTGTCTTGTCATGGAAGGAGTACTTAGTTCTTTGTTATTGCTTATTTTCAGTTTAGAATAGGACGTAGTTATCCACTAGAACTTTGGGATTCTATTTTGGCTCTAATAAAGACAAAGGCAAAAAATGTCTGTGAGGTTTGAGTGTGCACAAGAACACTGTGCCATTTTACTTATGATATTTTCTTTTTGAAAAACAAACCCTACACATTTACTAACTCCAGCATGTTGTGAGATATTTACCACAGTATTCAAGCTATCTTACACACACATATTATACATGTGTATTTTATACATATGTATATATTTTTAACCTACTAAAATATGTACACATTTTATAACTATACCTAAGTATTTTAGGTTGCTTTCCGTTAAATTATTGGTTTGAATGGAATAGGGAAAGAATAAAATTGCAGTTGAAAAGAAATACTGTTCACTATTGTCATAAAAAGTTCAATGAACAAAATATTTGCTGGTCTGTTACAGCATGTAAGGTAATTTCATTTGGTATATGAATCACTGAGGCATACAAAATATCGAAGGATGATATTTTCAGAGAACTTACTGCACTGGCAGTTCTGTAACAATATTACAAAGCAAGAGGTCTTCATAAAGTAATATGTTGAGGTGGCATTTTTGTGTCAAGACATTTTAAGACAACTATGTTTGTATAAGTGTTGTGATGTCTTTACAGCCAGGCTGTACAGGTTATAAAACTTCTTAATGCCTCTTGATTTCATGCCTATATTTTTCCTGATCAATCCATTTGTAATGACAAAACATACCACCTTCCATTTAGGAAAGCAGTGTGATTATATATGTGTGTGTGTGTGTGTTTCTGTGTATGTGTACTGTACAAGAAATGTGTATACAATACACATTATATGTGTCTTTATATATGTAATTTGTAAAAAAATTATGTTTATACATATTTAAAAGTGGGGAGAAATATGTGTAAAGATTGAATTCCGATACCACATTGCTTCTTTTTCTTTTTGATGAACATGTACTTTCAAAAGGTGACCCATCAATCTGCTGTAACATGAAAGGAAACACAGGCCTTTCAAGACATTCTCATTCTGTTCAAGGATTTGCTTGTTGTCTATCCAGTTATGCTATCACTTTCTGACTTATAAAACACATCTGATAATCAGCATTACATATGTCATAATCTCAAATACGTAGCAGATTTCTTTATTGCGTAGCTGAATTACAGCTGCTGATACAGCTTCAGTCACAATTTGTCATGAACATGACCAAAACCTCTCAAAAGTCTTTGCTTTTTATCAAGTATTTTATTAAACTGCCAAATTTAGACAATTCTGATAATAGCTAGTCTTGTAGGGATAGATGATATATTTTACTCGTCCTCCAAAATAAAATAGAAGCCTGCTTATGTAAGAGATGTCAAAGATAAAAAGGAGCTGAACATCTGGACTTGTGAACTGACCATCAGGCTAGGGCAGAAAGGAAAAGGAAATAGTGAATCAGAATTTAGCTTTGCATCAGAATTACTGTAAGTCCCAAAATATTGTATGAGGTCATCAGCTGAAGCATTTGTCTTACTTGGGTCACTTTACTTTGGTAAAAGTGATAAAACTTGTTATTCCTTTTCAAAGATCTATGCTTCATGGAAAAAACCCCTCAATTTCTCTGAAATGACTACATGATGTATGGAAACTAAAAAACAAATCTAATGGATACTTAAGCTCTAATAATATGAAGCTACAAATCATCTTGGGTCTTTTGAACTCTCTTCGTTATACATAACAGTAGTTATTTTGTGATCTAATTGGATATTGACAGACATGGTTTTCATTTAATAAGTAAGCAATACCGATCTTATAGAACAGAAATATTTTTAACTGTTATCATTAGCACATTTAGCCTTTCTCATCGGAAGTCAGTTTCTTATAGAGCTACTTTTGTCACCAAGTCATTCCTTTCATTAGCAATTTTTTTGCCCTTCTATTGTACATTCTATGATTGCAAGAATTTAGAAAATAAAGCAAAACAATTTTCAGAATATGAGCTTTGGGACCTTTTCCAAATATCTTTATCTTAGAATTACCCAAACTTCTTAAATATAACATACTGTGAGTACAACAGAAAATTCTACAATTATTCTGATTTATTGTCTCTCTTTCTAGAAACATTCTTCAAGATCATGTTTGCTTATTTCAGCTTACAAGCATCAGTGGAGACTGTTTGATTAGCTTTTATCTCAAACGCTTTTCCACCGCATTATGTGTGCTAGTGTGCTTTTTCAAAAAAACGATCACTTATTTAAGTAGATGACCCCTAATTTCATTATCTTGCAATTTATGTATTAAGCAGACAATGCAATTTTCTGTAATTATAGCAAATTTTGTTTTAGTTGATGAGGTGTGTTCATACAGTTTTGTTATAATTTCATTTTCAGATTAATGGTTTTGTGTTATACAAACCTCTGATGCTTTCCTAATTAAAACCTTTTCAGGTAAAATATGCCTCATTACACTTACAGCAAACATGTTAATCCATCAGGATTACCTGAGAGTCCACTGTTCCTGGATAACTGACAATTTGTTTAGAGTATTTTTAAAGTATTAATATGGAACATTACTACTGAGGTTAACAAATTATATTTAAAAGTACAATATGCATTAATCTAAGGAATTTATTACATGAGCTATAACAATTTTTAGGGGCTACTCCTATAGCTATTTTGACCAAAAAAAAGATTGTTTGCATCTGGGCAGTTGATGTACACTGATCACTGACAAAAAGTATGCTGGCCGAGCTGGCTGAATTAACAACAAGAAGGTTTATTTTAAGCATAGTTAATACTAATTCTCAAAAAAAAAAAAAAAAAAAGAGAGAAAGAGTACTATTGCTCTGGTAAAGAATGGCACTACTTTCCAGTTATTTATAACAATGGTCCATGTTTTTGTCTTTGAGCAGTGTGCAGCCTAGGGAGACAAGAAAGAGTTGGGTAACTTTGAGCCCAGGCGGCTCAAAGCATTTCTAATCCAACTAATCGCAGGAATCAACACGCAAAATAAAGGACATTTGGGGCCTGGTGTCATGTCTTGGATACTCCTCCGTAATACCCAGTGCCCTCTGCGGTCTCTGCAGGACCAGAGGCCTCTGGGAGTCCCACCAGGACAGCAGATACATCAGCACATGGAGACAGTCTGGTGTGCTGGCTGCCCTAGTATGTTTGTAAACCGCCTCAGCAAGCATGACTTAAAGCTTGGAATAGCAGAGAAGCAGTCTGGAACTTTCCTTCTGAAGCAGAGATAAAGCTGGCAACCTAACGATGAAAACCTCTTCACGGACTGAAGCTTACGAGTGAAGCAGCACTGAATGCAAGAACATCATCCAACACACCACACATTCAGGCATGTAACTTGTACAGTATCTCTGCTTCTTTTCCTTTTAAATTTATCTAACATTTACAGATACTTAAAAATTCATAGGTTAATTTAATGCCATTAATAGTTTGAGCTTGTGAGGCAATTCATTTTCTTGTCACTGGTAATCTACTTTAGTTATTACCAACCTCTCTACTGGCATCAACTGGAACCGTCTGTCACAAAAACACATCACAGCATCAAGCAACTGCTTGAAATAGGCAGAAAAGTCCACAGAACAGTTGGAATCTCATTTATTCCAGAAAAAAAAAAGCAGAAAGGAACACAACATGCAAGCAGCAGGCCACTTTTTTCCTCACATTAAAATATATATTGCTCTCACAGTCTGAATAATACTTTATCAATTTCTTTGTACTTTCAGATTTGTTAATAATGTGCTTTAAAAGGAATAATGGAGATAAATATCTTTAATTTCCTACTTCATTTTGCCTTCAGAATATTCAGGCAACCTCCACCTTTCTTCTTTTTGCTACTAATTCTTGACACACAGTAAACTGAATACAAAACTTGAGAAAGGGAACCATTTAAACAACTATAAAGACCACAGGAACTCAAGAAAGCAGAAGTTTAAAAATGCTGCAGATGCACAGTCTTTGAACACTGAAACCACATCCAGATTTACTCGCCTAACCCTCGGACTCATCAATACCCTACCACAGCTGCACTTCCAGATTAGAAACAAACTCTCATTTGGAATGGTGCACTGAAACCTCTGCCAGCAATACATACTTCCATTGGCTAATTCATTCCTTGTATTCCACAACTGGAATTTATCCATGCGGCAACCATCTTCTGCATATTTTTGGGGACTTTCTTTTTCCATCTGTGTTTTTACAGCATCAATTAAAATTGGACTGTGATGTTCAGTTTATGCTATTAAACACTATAAAATAAATATAAAAGTTTGCTACATTAAATAGTCTCAGAAAAGAAGGTCACGTTTCCCAATAGGTTTTCAAGTAGGAAAATAGGTTTCTTGGACTCCTGTGGGTAACAATTTCCAGAAAACAACATTTTTGAACAAACATGTGAAGAAACACTTGCTGAACAAGGAAAGAAACCTCACTAACCACCTTAAAACCACTAAATGTAATTTCACCTAAAATACTCAAACTGCCAGAATATTAGAGAGATGACAACCCCAAAGCAGAGGTAGAAGGGAATAAGTGAAGTTTACACTTTAAGGTATTGGTTACTGTGAGATCTTTTGCATCCCAACAGAGAGCTTCCTCCTGTGGAGCCTTCATAAAGCAGATTTTGAACATCATGAGACACCAACAGAGGATTTAAAAAGATATAAAAACAATTTCACTTCTATGCATTTTTTCAGCAGGCACTTTCCAAACTCATTGGCATTACAGTGCTGGAAGGAAGATGCAGAACCAGGGTCTGAATATGAGGGGTTTTACTAAACCTTACTAAAGCTGGTAATTTATGATGCCAGCCCCTAGATTTGAAATGCCTACCTAGCCTTTCCTTCTGTCATGACAGAGAAAAACTATCTGGAAGGATTGTCAACTGTATTACTCAAAATAAAGTAAAATATAAGCATGAAAGCAACCTTAGATAAATTGCTTCAATGACCAGTTAAACCTGACAACATAGCAAATAGTCTACAGTCAGATATGGTTCTCTGCCCCACTGCCTGGCAGCATCTTTCTTGCATACTCTGCCTTCTACTTTTCAAATGTACACTTTTAATATTTTCATATATGCTGTACACCCATAATATTCCCATTGTATGATGGAAAATAATAATAATTCAGGGATTTGACAATTCAGGAATATAAGGTACTTTGCCTTACTCTGTTTTAATCTTAAATTTCTTTTGAGATGGCTTAAAAAAATCCTTCCAAAGGTCTATGATTGCAAGCTGACCTTTGCTGTAAGCTTATTTCACTTTTACATTTTAATCAATACTGATCATTATGTAAAACTACAAGTATTATTTAAATCTACAACTGCTACCACAATGAATGTATATAAAATATAAGGTTTTTAGCAAATATTTTGAGTTACAGGATGTCCTTTATTTTTTACATTGTAACTGAAACACTTGATTTAAAACACAAGACAGAGACATCTTTCTTGAAATTCAATAGCAAGAATAAGATTTCTTGTTGTTCCATGTAAAATTTCTGTCCTTTTAACTCTCCCCTCTCGTTCCCTCCTCTCCCTTTCCCTCCCCTTCCCTCCTCCCCTGAGGTCCCTTTTGTCAGTGAAGTCAATGGGATCTCCCTTTCCCCAGTCCTGGCAGATATAAGTATAGCTCCCTTGCTCTACACACTGCACTTTGACATTGTATCGTCAGACCTTTATTTCAGGGACTTTGAAAAACACCTATGTGACTGTCATTGCATCTAAGGACATAGCTTCCAGTGCACAGGTCCTACTTCTGCAGCAGCAACACAGTACTCCTGGCCACACTCATTGGGCACAAAAAGGCTCCCTGGATTGCTTGAAGAACTGAGATCTGCACCTGATGCAGACAGCTATAGAAATGGAGAGATGGCTACGGGGCAAGTCAGAGAAAATAAAGACAGGCAGATAAGGGGTTTCCCTTTTACCTATCATATTGAAGTCTTGTGCTCTCCCTCATCATTTTACAGCTATTGTTTGGACAAGGAACTCCTTCAATTTCCATTTTAAAATATGCATTTACTTTTTTGCTTGTGGTATTTTCATTCCCATTACACCTTCTGAAATTGCATCATGCAAATGCAACTTTTTTCATTAAAAGATTAAATACCTTTACCTTAATTATTTTTCAAAACAATTACCTCCTTGTAACTTTAAACACCTTCAAATACAATCTGGAAATACACATGAAGATGGTCTTGTGAGATTCAACAGCTGGGTAGCAGACTCAAATACTTTTTGAAAAGGTCATGCTGCTTCCTCTGGCAAATGTACAGCTGATTATTAGTTTATTGCACCAGGCATACAACTTACATGAGACAAACTATGTCACCAGTGTATTTACATGGCTTCTGCTTATAATCATACTGATATCCATTTCTCTCCACCTATCAGGAAAGATATTTCCAGCTTTGGTAAAAATTATCATATATAACACCATCTTTTCCAGATTTGCTTTTATCTTCTTACTTGTGCCAGGATCATCAGTGTAAAGCACAAAAGAATTTTGCTTTAGTATATGAAAATCTTTTCTTCAGTGATCATTTGTACTTATTGGACAAACCAGTCCATAATCCGTATTCCCTTTGAAGAGTTTCTATTCAATGCATACTCAAATTCCCCTCTCATTCAGCATTTTCTTGGCTTTCATGGTTAATAAACAACAGAAATCAAGTAACTCCAAAGGAGACACTGTTCTTTCACCATGCAGCATGTACCAACTATGCTTTGGATTGTCATGACATAGCAGATAGAACCTCTAGACTTCTCTTTGCTTCATGATGCCTATGCTTTGACCTACACACATCTTTCTTCATTTAGAAATATTCTTCAAGCAGAAGTAGGAAAAAATACTATTTCAATATTATTTCAGTTTATTAATTACTATGCAACACTTTGAGAACTCTTGCTTTTAATACTTTAACAGGTATTAGCACTGACTGACAATAAACAAAAAATACAATACATGAAAAGCAATATAGCAAGAGAATTTTCCCGCTAATTTTTCAGTATACATTAATGCAGATTCTTCTCCGATTGAGATAATACAACATGATTGACCAGTCAACCTTTTTGATTTTTCAGAGTCAACAATATCACATGAACCGTTGTGAATTTTTTAATCAGTCTGAAATGATTTATTTTTCTTTGCATGCTGGTATCTTTCTGTTATGGACCAGTTTCATCTATGCTATTTTAAACAAAACCATTTTCAAGAAAACTGTTAAATATTACTTGTTCAGTGTCTTAAGTTCACTTAAATAACATAACGAAGTATCTTCTCATTATAAATTGTGATATAAATGTATATACTTCCAAAATCATTTAAAAAGACAAGTTCTTTAATCTTTATAAAGCATATGCAAATTATATAACTGAGTTTAATTCATTTTCTGGTTTTGAAATATCTGCCACCATGAAAGCACTGATTATCCTTTTGAGGTCAGTCAGTCAAGGAGGTGGGTATACAAAAAAGGAGTTCTACTTCCAAAGAAAAAAAGGTTAAATTTTCAATATTGAGATTGCACGACCCAATTAAATCTAAGTTTATGAGTAACAAAAGAGACTCAGAAATTCTATTAAAAACTACAATACCAAAAGGAAAAAGAGGTTAAAAATGCTCTAACAGTTATGTAATAGCAGGACTGATGAAAACTGTTCTATTAGCCTGACTGTGAAAATCAATCATTGGCATCATGTACGAACTAAGCTGAATGAACTTCATTTAGTATGCACTTTAATGACAGTTCTACATCAGGTCTTCAGGCTATGAGCTCCCTAATATATAACTACCTCTTTCACCAATAATGTTTGCTTTATGAATAGCGCAATAGGTAGATCTCAACTAATTCATAGAGGCACAGGCACTTTTTCATTGTTTTCTTACCTCTCTGGTACATTAAATAACATGAACTAGTTATCAGAATATTTTTGAATATATTCCACAGTTTTTATTATTTTCTTGCACATTTCTTCATTAGCCATTCATCTTTTTGTACTTAAAGGAAAAGTATTTCTGGCCTGACTATTGATTTCAACTAGCACTCACCCGTGGAAGACCTACAGAATGTAACCTATACATTATTTTTGAAGAGGCTTTCAGTTGACTGTCCAGAGAAGCTGTTAAAATTGGTAGATGGTAACAAAAGTAATATTTGAGAATTGTGTTTTGGTGTTCTCACAAGCAATTATGTGGTCAGGATTTTTTTGTGAATTGCTAACACCTGAATTAATAAACTCCTGCCATTTCACTTATCAATGGGACTGCTCTATGCCCATCGTGTAGTTAATCCTCTGATGGACAGACTCCATATACATATCAGAGCAAGGTGCATCTCTGTGATGCATCTGGAAAAAGAGCACAGAAGAGCAACACACTGTTTGCATGCAGTAGGAACCAAACAATATTTGTGCTTTTCTCCTTTAGCATAGTAAGCTTTGCTTCCTTTTCTGTGCACACTGGCAAGGAAAACCAGTGCTGGGGTGATGAACAATTGCACAGCCAGACACTACCAAGCTGAATTCTCTTGAATATTGCACCAAGATAATAAATTTTGGGTTCTCTCTCATTGTCTACTGCTGAATTTCCCTCCAAGTTTGTGAATTTGTCTGTGAGACTTCTACTGCCCCTGAAGTTCACAAGGAAATTAGCACAGAGTCTTCAAACAGAAACAAGTGGTAAAACTGTGTGACTGCATAAACCTCCTTTCAGAATTCTCTAAAATCAGGTTATGTTCAAATTATCATAATTTTACTTCAAAGAAACAACAAATGCATAACCAAGTTAGATGTTTTTGAAGGTGGTTATTTGAGGCTTCTAACATACACAAAAAAAACTTGTTGGTACTAATATCCCGAGAATATTGTGAAAACTCTCTACCCAGATATTCATTTGCAATTTTTTTTGTTATTTGTAGTGAAACAAAGGAACAAATTAGCTGAGGTGTGATTACATGAGTTATCCTGAATAGCTAAATAGTGCATTGTGGGTAATACTTAAAGTGGCTCAGAAAAAAACTGTAAGAATAAATATAAGTTAGCCTTTGAGTGGCCTAAAAGAAATATTAGCCGTAAACTGATTTTTTCCCATTACCTGTATTTGGATTAGTCTTCACACATTACCAAAGTCCAGAATATGACAGCAGAAGACATGATTTAATTGTTCTGTCCCCTTATATGACAACTGGATGAAAGATCTCTAGAAACAACATTTATAAGAAGAAATAAGGTTTGCTTTACTGAACTAGCCTCACAGTAGAACACAATTTACAAGTTTCTTTAGCTCTACAGCAATATTTTGTATGGGTTGAACTCTTGGAATAATTTTGCTCTCCTGCCTGTGCCAGCATGGTGTGCTGACAGATCACACAGTCAAACATAATGCCTATATTACTGGTAAGATAAACAACAGTTTTTATTTGCAAGCATCAAATGTAATTGGTAAATAAGATGAATAATAAGTATGGAAAATAAACAGTGCAATATCTCCAGCAGAGAAGAAGCGAGAATGTTCAGCAGTGCAATACAGGCAGTCAGTTACCTTTACATATGCAACTTATGATCAATGCCTTAAAGACTAAATGTCTGGTCATAGATCTTCTGATGTGTATGTGTTTGCCTGAAGACTGATAAAATAGTTTTTAAAAATGCAGGACACCTTTTTTTTTTTAATTCCTATTTCTTACAATTCTGAAAAAAACTCTGCACAAAACATGTCCCAGGCAGAAATTTCCCTCAAGAGGTAAAATGAATGTCTCACTAGACATTTCCTTGATTTCTTTTGTGTTTCTAGATTTTTAATACTTGGTTATTTTAGGAGGTCTTTGGTGGAATTAATATAATTGCAACTAAATCCTCTCTGGTTGCATTGAGATCTGCTAATTGAACATTCTGGGTAAGAGCTCAAGGTATCAAATATTGTGATTATAAAACTAGGAAAAAACAAGCATTGTTGAATTTCCATTGCAGCATGGGGACAGTTTTTTCTTCAGTTTCACCGCTAAAATACTTTTTTGCATATTTCATTTCCAATCAACAGCTGCTGTAATTGATTTCCCTAAAAACTTTGTGTAAAATTTTTTAATGAAATACATTAGTTAGTTAGCTACTTAGTTACTTAGCCAGTTAGTTAGTGGCTCAAAATATTTTGATATGTAACTTAAAGATGTCTTTAGAAAATTAGAGGATGTTTTATTTTATTTTGTTTTATTTTATATGATATTATTTTATTTTGTTTTGTTTTATTTTATTTTATTTTGGTTTGGTTTATTTTATGATTTTATATATGTCTTGGGTAAAACTGCTTATTTGTTTAGAATTATATTCATGAATTCTTTCACTAAGCTCAAAATTCCATATTTAAAAGAAAAAAAAATTAAGTATGTCCAAAATTTTGGCTTAGTTACAGATATTATTAACTATTTACCTTTTCTAACAAGATTTTCTATTTCCACATATTTTTATGGTATAAAAAAACTCAGAAGCACACCAGAAGAGATATATATTAACAATTAATTATTTCAAATTAATAAAAGACATGTCTTTATCACTAATGTTATGAGAATGCTTATTTGTTAGAATAAAACAAAAAACAAGCTCAAAATAAGTGTCTGATAAATAAGTTGTCCAAAAGAATTATCAACATTTGCTAGAGTGGATATGTTACTTCTTGTAGTTTTGTAAGAGTGTTCAAACAGGAATGTCTTTCATAAATATATTTGTCTTACACCATTGCATGTAATTTGCTTAGAGCAGTAAATAAAATTACACAAGAATCATACTGCGCTCATATCTGAAACTTTTACCACACACCAGTAAAACTGTATGACTCTGGGCAGGCAGTTCTGACACAATTATGAAAATAAAAATTCTTATAAAATTTCCTTTAAAATTGTCAATAAAAAGGAATATTCATTTGTACAATATTTGAAAGCTGAGTCTACTTAAATAAATACTTTAATCTTTTCTGTTGAGTTATGAGAATGTTTTCAGCAAGATCTATAATAAATATAGCAACAAGCAATTTAGAGCTTATTTATTTTCTTGACATTCCCCTTTACACTTAATCAACATGTAATAACAGATTTTCATAACCCCATTTTAAAATTTGGTTTTTAATGGTGATGGCAACTATTTATGTCATAACTCATTACTCCCTAGTGATGAGAAGGAATCTCTGAAAACAATAGCCGTAGCATGAAAATGACCCCAGCTCATCTTCTCAGCCTCCCAAGATCTTTGCATGGCAATCCCTGCACAGCCCTTCTGTGATCACCTTGGCAGAATTGCTGACATCATAAATGACCATGAGTGCAAAATATCTCTACTCTAAATACTTAAGTATGTACTATTTTTTTTCTGCTGACATTTTCCTGCCTTCTTTCACAATGTACTACTCTGCTTTTCAACTTTTTAGATTTGCAGCATTCTTGCTGCTTTTATTGGTTCAATTACTTGCATTGATATGTTGTTTGTTTTGTTTTTTTTTTTAAACAGAAATAGGTTTACATTTTAGCCACAAGTCAATTACAGACATTATAAAATTCAGGTGTGTGTTTTTGAAAATATTAATCCACTCTCAACCAAGTTATTGCTCAGCTAAAAAGAAATGAACAGAAGGATGCGGTTCATCAAGCCATGATTAATTATCCAAGCATATCTGACTGTTTGTATGGGCTGGTTTTTCACGACAGGAGCACAGTTCAATTCAGTTTACCCTCTGAGAAGTTTTTTCAGCTGTATGACCGCAAACCTTCTCTAGACACTTAAAATAAATAGAATTAGCAAGCTGCTTATCTGAGATAACTTTCTGCAGCAGTGAGAGGAAACCATTACAGCTGACCAGCGGCAGGTCTCGCTCATGATTTCTGTGGTGCCTGGAGGGAATTGCCAACAGAGACAGGAAGGACTGTAACATATAATTCTGATCTCAGTGGAAAAGCACAAACCCTTTATTACAGTACCCCAGTAGAAGGGACAAGAATAATGTAGAATGCGTGCACAATCTGAGTTACTAATTTCACTTATGCATAAACATGAGTACTAAAATAAGACAGGCAGGCAGAAGGACAGCTTCCTCTAGGAATCCAAATTCAACATTAATACCCAAATCTCAGGAACATCTCTACCCAAGATATTCTGTAAATCAGAAACCAGTGCAAAAGAAAAAATTAACTTCTTTTCATAGCATCTCATGATAACTCAGTTTAGAAGGGACATCAGAGATCTGTCCAATCTCATGCCCAAAGCAGTGCCAGCCACAAGCTGAACACTCCTGGATCTCAAAGGTCCTTCTCTTTCCTCAATATTAATCAAGTGTTCAATTTACTTGCTTGCCTGTGTCGTATGTCCCAGGGAACCAATTTCTCACAGCCTCCAGCTGCGAATCCCAAAAGAACTATATCTCCTAAAAGTCACCCTCAACTTTCCTAATTGTTCACGTTGAATCTGCAGGACTATAAAATGCTGCATATGAACTCTTGTGACTCTGGGTGGTACAAGATGGGACTTCTCGATGTCCAAGGTGTGTGTAGAAAGGGCGTGTTGAGTGCTGAGCCAGCGGGTACAATGGAAGTGATGCTTGCTTCCCTCTTTTGAAAGAGTAATAAACAGCCTAATGAATAAATAAATAAATGAAATATTCTTTGAGATGATGTGTGGTGTTTTGTGGTGTTGCGCTGTTTGGGGTTTTTTTTGGTTGGGTGCTTTGCTTTGGGTTTTTTGCTGATTTTTCCATCAGAAGTTTAATTGCTATCTGGCCACAAAAATTCAGTTTCTTCTGAGAAATATAATATACTATAATAATCAATATGTGGATAATTATTAAAGAGGATAATTCTATTAATTATTCTTACCACTTATTCCATCTCTTACTCCTCCTTCCTTATATATATCATTTTAGCTATTATATCTATTACTAATTACATGCAATGCATGGTAGCCTCAACTCTGAAAAATTTGCCTTTATCTGCTTGCAGGATATAATTACCACATTTATATTACAGATTCACAGAATTATAGAATCATTTCAGATTGTAAAAGACCTTCAAGATTATCAAGTCCAACTGTTAACTCAGCACTGCCATGTATACATGTGCAGTGTTTCCAGTAAAGTATTACCTGCACCTTTTAATACAGTGATGTTAGTATTATTTGAAAGTTTGGAAGCAGATTCACAATGTAAACTGCAGTACAGATAGGAACAGAAATAAAATCTGTACATGTGTCATCAATCTAACCTGTCATCCAACACAGCCACATGCAAGCCTTCTCTTGATGTGCTACCACGGACACTCTGAAGAGAGGTGATTTTTTTCTGAATATGGATATTTTTTGTAATTGTCAGACATCTCTCAAGTGTGTGCAAGAGTCTACGTATATATTTGGAAAGGAATATGAAGAGTCAAGGAAAAACAAGAGGAATTTTATAAAACACTGGATGCCTCAAACAAATATGCCATGAGGAAAAGCAGAAGATTCTGATAGCAGCTAAATAGTCCCTTTCTCTCAACATCTCTACAGATTTTTGTCCCCAGCTCACACAAAGAGCTTGTCTGCAGCATGAACAAATTCTGAAGCAAAAGGATCAATCTTCTAGACACAGGGGTTACACTGTTTTTCCTAGCCCAGAAGTGATGGTGGAAAAGGCTGGCTACAACATTGGCATTATCCCTCGGGACAAGCTGGGAAGAATTAGCAGTAAAACACCTGGTCCTAAATCTGCATGTAGATAATCTTTTTTTTTTCCTAATAGCCAGTCACTAAAATTAAAATTAGATGTTTTACCCTAAAGTATAAAAACTCCAAACAAACATCTGAAAAATCTTAAAAGTTTCAAATAGTGTCTTAAAAATTCTGAGAAATGGGGTTGAAAAATATTTGTGATTCCTGGTTATAAAATAACTGCTAAAGAGAAATATGTTCCTATATTTCATAATTAGGTAATAACTTAATTTCCTATTTTTACATGTTAAAATTGAAAGACAAGGTTTTAATTTCCCAAAAAATAATCAACCTTTTTTTTTAATTCCTCACAGTTTTCTTTCATAGGTAATTTCAGAATTTCCAAATAAATTCAGTTTATAAAAAAATAAAAATTGTGGTTTGTCTAACAATATCTGGTTAACTTTTGGCCATAATTAGTAGCACTATGAGGAAAAGGAATGCAGTCAATTACATTTTTCTCTAAGAATATTTGATTTAAATAATTTGTAATCTGTTACTATTCTCCATTTTTTACAGTTTTTTATAATAGTGTTACTCAATTGGAAGAAGTCACATACTCTCTGCTCTTTAAACCTCTGTAGTCAGTGAGTCAAATGTGTGTTGTACTGCATTTTCCCTAAAACAATAACAATAAAACCCAATTAGGAAAATTCACCACCATTTGTGCATGTCTAGAAGGTAGAAGTATTTAATTTCTCACAGTATAATAATGGTAACATTTTCAATTTAATTTAATTTAAAGTAAATTATAGCTCAGCTCTCTAATGTCATTGTTTTACTTAATGGTTTTAATTCAGACCTGATGTTCAGATTAGTAGCTTTGATTATTCTGTTTATATCCGCAACTGCTTCAGTTTACATACAAAGTACTCTAGAGCTTAGGGAAATAAAATTCATGATTCACTAGACTTATCACATTAGATTATTATAAATAGGGAAATGATGACATTAGGATCAAAGCAAATGAACATATATTTAAATAGATAGCAGATACAAAAGATAAAGACTGCATTCCAAAAATAACTTTATTTGGAATAACTTCTTAAAGAAGAAATAACCTTAGAGAGTTTCTAGTTTCTTGATTTCTATTGCATCAAGCGTCATGAACTTCTGTATTCAGAGTTGAAACACATTTTTTTTTTAAAGTTCTTCTGTTTGACTATAACATCAAAATAAGAAAACTAATCTGAACATGTTTTGGAAAATGCTTCTCTGTTTCCTTTTTGCCTAGTACACCCATACACTTCTGCTCATTGCCCTTCATTCATGATAGCTGCTTTACACCAAAACTTCAGGACTTAGCTTCATAAACACAGCTAAAAGGTCACAAGAGTCCCAGATTACTCATAGAGAACTCCAAATGCATATGTCCTTGGTGGTTCTAAAATGCCATATTAAACAAGCTTCACTGTCCATAGAAGAGCTTTTTCAAGATACTGCTTTAGCAAAGGACTACCTATAGTTTTCAGAAAAGTTTAGCAGACCAACTTGTAGCCTTCTGCTTTATAGTAATTGAAAAAATCGCTGGCACATCACTGTGTTTCAGAAATCAATAGCTTTTAAGTATATTTAATACAATATTAAAAATACTTATAATGCATAGTGAAAAGCTCTGGCAGAAGTCGTCATTCTTAAGATCAAACTTCAGCATCCTGGGTACTGAGACCAATTCTCTGATCTTATTTTATGCAGCAGCAGTGAGTGGCTTTTTTCTCCTTGGAGCTGTAACCAAAAGTCAGTCCTTTTCTCACCAGTCCTTGGAGGTTATCAAACCACCATGTTTCTGTAACAACTTCTAATTCCAGTCCTCTAGATAATACTCCAGAAACTTCAAATCAGATTCATGGATATATATGCAAATGCACTGGCATCACCAACTTGAACAGTCAATTGGGACAAATCATTTAAGGACTAGTAGGTTCTTTTGAAAACTAAATTTGTTTTTGACAGAATATTGAAAAGTTATGCTAGTGTATGGGATTATAAAATCATTAGCAAATTGTATTATCACAGATTCACAGAATCAATTAGGTTGAAAAAGATCTCTGAGATTATCAAGTCCATCCTATGACTGAACACCACCATGTCAAAGAGATCATGGCATTAAGTGCCACATCCAGTCATTTCTTGAACACCTCCAGGGATGGTGACTCCACCACCTCCCCAGGCACTCCATTCCAATGTCAAATCACCCTTTCTGTGAAGAAATTCTTCCTAATGTCCTACCTAAACCACCCTTGTTGCAGATTAAGACTACACCCTCTACACTAGTTGCCTGGGAGAAGAGGCTGACCCCTATCTGCCTACAACCTTCTTTCAGGTAGTTGTAGAGCGATAAGGTCACCCCTACGCCTCCTCCAGGCTAAACACTCCCAACTCCTTCAGCTGCTCCTCGTGGGACATGTGTTCCAGACCCTTCTCCAGCTTCATGGCCCTTCTCTGAAACCTTTCCAGCACATCAATGTCCTTCCTGAATTGAGAGGCCCAGAACTGGACACAGTTCTCAATACCAATCTTGACACCTGCAGCAGAATCTATTCTGTACAAATTAAGAGATAATTTTCTTGACTGGTAAGTACAGCCTAGAAAGCCAAAAGCAAATCTATTTTTTGAAATGTCCATCAGAAGTGTTTGGATAGTTTACAACAAAATTAAAAGTCATGTCTTTTTCCTGGAAATGAGGGGTTAGCTTTATATGAGATATGATACATGAGGAGCTATCTGAGTGGGTGATGCAGTGCCTCTTACAGGCAAAAAAACCTTGAGGCTACAAAGCTGAAATGCATGAAATGCATGCAGTTTGAATACAGAGAAACAAATAAACAAAAAAAAAAATCCAGAAAGATATCTGCTTTTATGGGTTTCCGTATGGTAAAACATGTTCCACAAACCACTTATTTGAACATGGAGTTCTTTCTAGTTGTAAAAAACATCCAGATGCAAATGCCTATAGAACACATTTAAAGTACGAAAGCTTTCAAACATTTCCAAAGTACAAAAGAAGATATAAAGGTATACTTCTCCTTTCTAAGATGAGTCAAAAGTGATCAGAGTAGTGGCTTCTCCCAGTGTTTTCTTCCAAGGGCAAAGAAATAGAACGTAAACAGGAAAACATTACAGACATAGGAGGAGGTGCTCCCTGTCAGAGGTAAAGGGCAACAGAAAAAAAAAAAGTCTTAAAAGCAAATGAGACATTTCTATTCCTAAAATTCAGGCAGAACTCACTAAAGGATGCATAAAACAACAGCAGGTTTAATATGTCTGCTACTTGTTAGACTAATAAAGGTGAATTTGAAAAAAATCTTATATGCATATATTTTACAAAAGGTATTGCACTATTGATGTAGTAGGAGCAGGACAGTAACCTTCATTAAAACTAGGTTATGTGGTCATCTGCACAGCTCTTGGCTGCAATGCAATGTGTGTTTTCTGCAAAAAAGATTTCTGAGAGAGCACGACCTTTCTGAAGAATAGACTGGTATCCTGCAGAGCCAGGATCTGTGGTCAAGAATCAATACACTCTTCTGGAAGTGTCTTGTTTGGTTTAATGGAGAGTGAGCAAAACAGCACGATGTGCAGTATAAATCCATAACACCATTCAAATGTCATTTAAGGTGCCTTCAAGGTTAACAATCACTGCTATCAAATAAGCTGTCAGAATGGCAGGAAGCTTTCATTTGCTGAGAGGTCTAAGGTCTAATGTGGTAATTAAACCCAGAATACCAAATAAAGTGTTCTCATGCAGTGTACCAGTGTGCCAGAGAATCCTAATGAATAGTCAGCATTGCTGCTGCTTATTGCAATGAAACCTTTCCTTGTGATCGGGCAGCTTTGCCTTCTTGTGCATATGGTGCATCAAGTGCTTTCTCATGTTTCTAGGACCATTCCTTTGCTGTTTTCAAAGAAAAATTCACTAAAAGAAAAAAAAATATATTTTTTTTTACTTATCACAACCTGTACCTGGATGAAGCACATTTATTTTTCAGCCAGCTCAGGGTGCTTTAGAGGCTGTAACACAGACATGAAGAGAAACAGGTGTTACAGAACAGACTCCCTCAAATGTGTTATTGCATGGGTCTGAGTTTGGAACTTTTGGGACGTTGTGACTCTATAGGCCTCTACAACCCTGAAAACACGTTAAGTGCTTTCGCTTCCCTGGAAATCGGAGCCGCTCACGTAACGGCTATGGAATAGCCTAAAAGGTACTACTACTCTTTACATATTGAAACTTTCTTGGGAAAAAAAAACCAAAAAAACACCAAAAAAAAAAAAAACCAAACAGAAAGAAAAAGCATCTTCTTTACCAATGACTGCATTGGGGAATATTATGAGTAGGGCTGATTGGAGCATTCCCAAACTTAAAGCTGTTGGTAATAAAAAAACTCATCTTCTGTAAACGCAAGTCCTAATACTGCTGGCTGTCCAACAAGTGTCAATGAAAGCAAGGACTGGTAGAAGTTTCCTCTGCCCAAACTCCAATCATCACCCCTCACTGAAGGTCCAGCAACAGAAGGATTTGGGGTTTCATATATATATGAAACGTCTAATGTTTGAAGGCAAAGTACCAGTGAGCAGGCCTTTGCTGAGCCTTGTTGCACTGCTTAGCGTCTTTAAATTAATAAATCGAGCTGAATTTCCAGAGTATCAAAAGCCCAGGAGGACCAAGAAGTATCAGAAATTATTTTTCAGAGCTAAGGCAGTGCTATTCAATGATAGAAGGCTTTCTAAACCTGAGATTTGGTCTCATAGACCTAAAAATGCAGCCCCTATCCAGACACAATTAACTTAAAAGCTTCTGTGATTGAATAATTGAGCACATCCATATTGCAAACTAAGGGAGGCGAAGAAGAAAGCTCAGTCATGGGATCTCTCATCACCCATTTAATTGCTTAATTGTTAGTTCATTACTGGTTCTGGTTGCATACAAAGGACTTGATACAGCAATTGGTTTTAGTAACAAGACTTGTGGATATCAGACAACAGTCTAACAAATACCTTGAAATACAGAACATCAAGAAAAAAAGAACTTTCACATTTCTGGTCTTTGGCCTAATAAACTATATTTGCCTTAGGTCCTAAACCACACCATTATTAATTACTTAGTTCCTCAAAAATTTATTTAAAAAAACAAGAAAAAAAATTATATTATGCTGGACTAGACATTATATTTCCTAGAAGGCAGCAAAGTCTCTAAGTTGGAGAATGTTAAGCTTTTAGAGTAAATGATTTAATAGTCTCTTAACTGTGGAATATACAGCGCAATAATTCTGACAAAAGGTGACTTATCTTTCTGGGACAGCTATGAAATTGATTGTGCAGATTAAATATGTGCTCCAAACAGTATGCATAAAGGTACCGAAATCCACAAAGTACTGCTGAAAATGTCCAAAATCATCCCTTGTGTAACTCTATTGAAGCCAGGGGAATGATGCCTGGGAGACATTTCTCACATTTATAGGCAGGTTTCAATCTCAGTGACAGCAGCACAAAGGCTCCTGTCAGCAGGAGCTCTGCCAAAAGTTTTCATAGAGGGTGAGCAAGTGCAAGGCAGAGGCACAGGAGCCCCATTATTGACTAATTCAAGCCTAAAGAGAGATTGAAACAGAATTGGTAGAAAAGGTTCAACCTAGTGCCTCTTCACTACATGTGAGAGATCCCTGTGGGATTCCAGGTGGGTTTTAAGACTCCTCTCCCAGTGGGCCTTAGAACCATTAGTGCAACCTACAATATTTCCATCAATTCAATATATGCAAATGTCATGACTCAGATTAGATCAGCCATGTAATGGTATGATGAAAAGCTGAAATAACTGATCAAGACATTAAACTCTCCAGTATTTTTCATACAGTTCTCCTCCTTTATCCATCACAACTAGGACACAATAAATAAAAAGCACAAACTAAAAAAGGAGCTGTGAGTAAAATAAAGCACACATGAATTTGTTTCATAACATTTGAGCAAGGCACTTGCAATTTAGATCTAAAGATTTCTGATGGTGCCTGGTTTGGGGTGATCATTAGGAAGTTAATAATAACAAAATGCATACACATTCAGCATTGCTTCTGTTGTATGAGATGGTACTGCTCCAATGAGAGGAATTTCCGGAATGAACTGATAACTTAAAAAAAAAAACCCAGATGGAAGTATGATGACAGCAACTACTATGCTTGCTTTTGCCTTACTCTGCTCTTACCTTCATAAGGAGATTGCTGCTGAACACTACGACAACTGGATTCTCTTCCTCTCTCCTTTACCCTGAAATTACTGCACAGACTGAAATTCTTAATGAGTGGAAAGGAGAAAGCAAAAGTGTACAGACATATGGATACAGCAAGAGCAATGGAGATAACAGAAAATTACACATCACACATTACTATATTAAATAAGACAACCAATGAGAGGAAACTAATGGCAAAATAAGTTTGTTTGTTTTTTCTTTGTTTGTTTTTTTTAATTACACCTGATAAATTAGAGTAAATGCTATTCAAATGGAGAAATGCTTATTTAAAAGAGCTAGTTAACAAGCACAGTGGCTAATTTTCTTTTTCCCTGTCAGTCTTCCAAGGGGAGAGAGGAATTGCATGCTCTCCTAAAGACATTTTTCAGGAAGTGATCCTTAGAAACTGAAATCTCTAGGGAGAATCCTAAGTGCAGCAAATCACTGAGTGCAGATCAGATACTTGGATAGCTCTGTAAAAAGGATATTCACTATAGATTTGGTTATGCCATGAAGCCAAAAATCATGGGAGAAATATAATTGCAACATCACTATAAAGGACAATTGCCCATAGTTCCCAAGACAGGATACTGGGACAAATTAAAGCAGTCTTTGTTACTCATAGTTGCAAGAAACCTAAACCCAAATCAAACCAAAAGTACATTTCCTTGATTTGTGCAAATACCATGCATTAATGGACATATTTCATTAAAAGTCCTTCTTGTCTACATATTCAGCACCAAGGAAAAACCCTTTTTCCACTGCAATGAGTATATAGAGTACTGTAGACTACACAATCAATAGTAGAGCATCTGCTTCGTTTTAGAAAAGAAAACAAAATATGGCCTACCATGAAAAAGAATATTAAAAATCACAATCTTGTGAGAGAGTAATTTATCAAATAAATACATAAAAAATAAATTAAAATCTTGTGGTATGTTAACTCAAGACACTCTATAATAAAGACTGTTCTTCTAAAAGAGACAGATAATGTCAATATGCTAAGTAGATCTATTCATTAGTGTACTGCAAGAGAAAGTTGACTGAATAGTTGAAGCCTGCAGGTGATCATTTCAGCTAATGAACTATGGAAGATTGTAAATAACTTCACATAGATTTGCACTAGTTAGGAGACTGAATGAGAAACACTGATTTCTGGTAAAGTAAATGATATCTTGTAGCAGGAGTAAAATGTCTAATACTTCCAGTTTGAAATACAACATTTATCTAGAAATTACATTAACCATATCAGTAAACAACATGCATAAGCTAAAAAGAAAAGTATATTTTGTGGAACTCAGAAGTGGTGGTATGATTGTTTTACAAAACTTCAGTGGGATTTCAAATTTCGTACTGATTTTTTCCCAATTTTTAACTAGTTAACAAGTCTTTCACTGACATTATTTGCAATTGGATTTCTTTGCAATGAAATTTGCATGCTTACTGAGGCCCTTTTCTCTGTAAATTGTTTTGGTTCTTATATATATAAAAATGTAAGTGTAAGATATGACAAACGGGCTTGAAATCTAACCCCTTATATATTCTGCATTTTATTAGGAAATTGAATAGGAGAAAGATTTATTTAAAGGAAAATTACTCATTAAGGATGTGAGAGGCTGGAAATAAACATCAATATTGCAAATATAAGTTTCAAACATACAGTGTACACAATGCTCCTGAAGCCCTTTCTGTTCCCATGGTTTTTAAAAAAATGGATAAGAACATCACATATATAGTTTCATGAGAGTTTAGGTATTTAATTAGAATGTTCACATTTTATTGTATCAGCAAAGGTAAAAACCCCACACTTTTGAGGCAGCTATTCATATATTGTGAGTTATTTTAGTAATATTCAGAGGGATCTAGTTAGGTCAGAAGACTCATATTTCTGTATCTTTGAGAATTCAAACACAGATGATCCACCAGAGCAAGTCTTAGCATTAGAGTCTCTGGGGCACATGTTTTAATAGATTCCTATCATAAACAAAACTTTTATTCTTTCTCTGAAGTGATAAAGAAAATATAAAATTCAATGTTTACATTTAAGAATGAAGATCTGTCTGTTAAAAGTGCCTGTCTCTGTCAGCTATTACTAAGGAAGCCTAAAGCAGATAATCTCCTCATTTAATAATATCAAGAATGTTCTTAAAGCTAGGTGTGATGAAAATTGCTATGAAGACAACAAATAGAGAAAGGTAAGTAAACCAAGTCACATATTTTCAAGGCTTATGTCCAAGTACTCCAATGTCACTGATGATCTAGGCAGTCCTCCACACCATGTTATCTTGGTGAGTGATCATGCATTTATGACAGGTGATCTAAAGACTTAAAACCTGTTACCTAGAAGTCCCAACATGGCATGTTTTACAAACACACAGCAGTACAGGTAAATGGAAGCTGTATTAGAAAGTAGGGTCTAGAAATTAGGAGAAACAATTGAATATTCAACAACAGGGGAAGGAAATTAGGGAGCTAGAGCATTCTTCCACCAAAGCATTGTTTAGACAAAATTACTTTAACAATGGCTCTTACACTGACTGCTACGTCAAGCAGTACTTCACATTGCAGATTGTCTTCCTATTTTTAGAGTCAAGTAATCAAAGATCTATTCTCTGTTTTAACTAATTGGATGCATATGGGTTGCGTGCCAGGACAGACCAAACTGTGCCCTCAGTCTAGCCCAGAGTGATTGCTCACACCATACATTGCCATCAATATCATCTGCCCTTCTATCTATACCTTCACAGAACCTGCTAGTCCTATGCAAGACATGACTAAAACCTATTGTTCTCAGGCCTATCCCTCAAATGCAGTGAGAGCATGATGATAACCTTCAGGTAGAATTGTACAAGAATTGCATCCCTTAGCTGAACGTTACACATGGGTGGGTGGTGGTAAGTACAACCACCTTCACTGCTAAGGAGGTTTATGCCCGAGAGATCTCAGCTGAGACACTATTGCTGAGGCAGGGTCAATAGGGATGGCAGGTCTAGAAGAGCAACATTTCCTCACTCTCCAACTAAGCAAGTTTTAGCTGAAAACTCTGGAAGACACATTAAATATGGAGGTCTACAAAGCCATTCTTGCAAAGTCACTGCTGAGATCAAAATCGTAATTTCAACAATCTTACAGTGCTCTGTCCTTTATGTCACTATTATGCAGGTTCTTTTTCACCTTGGTAAATTACCACTCTTTATAATCTGGAATGTTTCAAGGAGAGTTGTAACCTCACTATCTCCCTAATGTATCGCTGTATGGATAAAACATTAAGAAAGAAAACACTGGGATTCAAGAGCAGGGGAGGCTATCCCACTGATTTGATAGACTCAAAAGGTTAATCTTCTGATACATCTTGTTCATTAGTCTAAATATACATTTAAAGCATCAATGTGCTTAAAAGTACTTTGTCAGTATCCATTAAGAATGTGCATTGCATATTTCCGACATCTTGATAGTAATAGGTGCTGAAAAGCAGGAACTGTTCATCTTTTTAATGAGTGGTTTTCCCTCTAAGTGCACTATGAAGCTGTGATGCACCATAAAGTGACACTGGTATGCCCTGTGGACATGCAAGAGCAACCCACTCTGTGAAAATCAGGCAATTAAAAGACATAACATGTGAGCGTGACTTCAAAGTAGCTATTCTTTCAGGTCTTGACTGCTAGCCCTATTTCTTTACACCAACATATGGGAGGTGAGAAGGTCTAAGAAGACCTCTCTAATACTTGTCACCATCACTGGAATGTGGACAGAGGAAAAAAAAGGAGCCATTGTAAGGCTATTATTCCACCTCTGATACATGATACACTTTTTCACATCATTCTACTAACAGAGCAAGTAAATATCCTGCAGCAGATAGATTAATTGCATCTGCCAGATAAGGAAAAAAACTACATCTATTCTGCTAAACACCCCTGAGCTCCAGGCCACACAGTGAATAAACTTCTTGTTCAGGCTGGAAGTACAGTGGCCTGCAGTCCAGTACCACTCACTCACGCCATGTCTTTGTGCTTGTTAGAAATAATTGTTTGGGCTTTAAGTTGTTTCAGTTTGAATACCTGAAATAACAGGAAGGCTGTCGCACAATCTGTCGAAACAGAGCTGTGTGTACACAGCATCCTGCTAAGGGAATGAAGGATATGGCATCAGAACATATGGTGTCTTTCAAAGTACATGACCCATTGGGATAGTGTAGAGGACTGTGTAGCGCAGAGGAAACCAAGCCTGACATAGTCCTGACTGAGGAATGATTTCTCCTAAGAATGAAGCATCTTCTGATCTGTACTGGGGTTCACCTTAGAGAAAGGGAACACTTTGGTTTGCTTCACTACAGAGCCTAGGAATTAAGTAACATATCTACCACTTCACAAAGAAGCATCTGATTTATTTGACCTTGCCAATACATCCAAGGCATCCTTTTCCTGAAGCTGCAGGAACTGGTTGTATAAATAATGCATCTGGTGTGCCAGCAGTTCTGTAAAATGTGAAGGTAGAAGCAGAGGGCTGTACAACTGAGGTCACAGACAGCAACAGGGGAATAGTGTCATGGCAGTGAAGATTGTGGTCAATGGTAATGATGAAAATGAGTTTCACCTGACTGTTCTAAAACTGTTCACACTCTTATTGTGGAAATGCCATCTCCTGTTTTTTCTTAATCACAGCATAGGGGAGTGAGTTCTGTTCATGTATGTAAAGTTCTGCTCCCCTTAAGGTAGAAGCCTAACTGGGAAATATGAGCATGAATATTAGTAGTGATGGTCCACTGCTATTTATTTGAAAACATAAGTATCATGAAAGCAACCTAGTGCCTCTAACAGGGATATGCACGGTGCGCAGTAACATGTGAGCAACTGCATTCTACTTTCAACATGGGACACAAGAGGATTGCCAAGACTTGATGTACCTTCTATATGACACTATAAAAATACTGTAATGCAAAATAATACTTTAAATTGAAAAGACTTTTGCATCTCACATGTGCGTGTATGCTTGTACACACATGAGTAAGGGTAATATTAGCAGTTTACAAGGGCCCTGTGCGGGGCTCTGATCGCACCATGTGGGGCTGTCTCACATGACACCATCACTCCCCTTCAGTGGACACCAGCCATGACCGGCATGGGCCAGATCGCCCTGCCCTGAGGAGCTGGGAATGTTTCAGGAACATATGCATTCAGCCCTGTACATGTAGCCTACAAATGACAACAACTGAATAAATGAATACATGAAAGGTAAGTCCAGACTCATGATGACTTGGGAGTGTCAGAAAATGCTTTTTGTATGTTTAGAAGGTTATCTTTTCTTTTTCCATTACTGATTTGATCATTTACCACTAGACGAGAACATTGCTCACTGAGGAATTGCTGTTCTCCAGAACTAAACACAGAAGATAACAATAACATAGGTACATTTTTGCAGCTGTTTGCTACAGAGTTTGGGATAGAATTAAAAAGAAAAAAAAAACACAATAACATTTCCATAGATGACTGATGGTTAGCAAATGACTGTTGGTTGTCCTTTGGAAGATCATGTAATTTAAATTTTAAAATAGTTATCTTCAACTTTGTTCGAAGCTTTTTCCTACCTTTGACTGTACCTCCTATTGCTGTTCCATAAACTGCCCTCTAGGCTATCAATAACATCACAAGAAATGTCTGCCACTGCCTCTAGAAATTGTTTAAAATCCTGCAGATGAAAGAAGGAAGGAAAATCAGAAGAAAAGCAGAATGGAAATGTATGCCTTAAAAGCCAGTACTTGAAAGAAATGTTTTAAATAATGCCTAGGTATAAAAGGAATCAGTCCATGCCTTGTGCGAATATCCAGTTGTAAAGTTCATATTAATTCTTTTTTATTAGTAAAGTAACCAAAAGAAAAATATAATTAGTGCCAGAATCTTTGTAATTGATTGGATGCAGCTGATCATTTAATATAATAATTGGGACTGTGTACTTCTATCTGGACTAGAAGATTTGGTATATTAGTATTATTAAGAGTTCGTGCTATAATTATGGATCATTGTTGGGCAGGAAATACATCCTATGAACATGAATTACTATGTGTAACTGGAAACTTTTTTTTTCCCTTCAGATGAATGACAGTAGAGACTGAGTTTATCTACAGATTTTAGAGAATTTAGATTCACATAGCAATATTTCAATAACACTGCACTTTTCAGGTGTCCTGCTTTCAGCTAGAGTAGCATTACTTTCTTCTCAGTAGCTGTGATTTAGATTCAGAATGAGAATAGTGTTGATAACACACTAATGTTTTGGTCTTTTTGCTAAGTTATGTTTATCATGAGTCAAGGACCTCCCTCCACCCCCCCCAACC
>VWZD01002247.1:46127-87892 GCA_013396695.1 Sakesphorus luctuosus | reverse complement strand
AGAAAATCACTGAAAAGTACAAAAGGCTACAGAGAGTCTTACTTTCTCATCTCTAGTTAGCTATTTCTGTCCTGAATTATTTTTAATAGGTGTAACTCTCACCCTTTTGCTTTTTGTGTATGTCTCTGTATTATTTGAGAGCTATAAGGATATAAAAGTCATCTGGGTAGTTTCCAGCACTTGAGAAGATAAAAAATGAATTTTTAAAGCAGAACAATCTGAAGCTTGTTATTATAGAGGTAAATTGTTAACCTTTTCACTATGTAATGGTTCATGGACTTGAAGAAAAGAATAGGATGTGGCTCACAGATCCTTTTATTTTTCTCCTTTTATTCCTTTGGAGATTCAATGTACCTCAGATTAAATGGCAGTTCTTTCTTTGCCATTAAGTTTTCCAAAAATAGATCCAAGGGTTTAAATATCATTTACATTACAGTCAAAAGAATTATCACATAAATAAGAATTTATGAATAATTAATCACAACTGCTATTATATTAGCACGATACTATTTTTAATTTATGGGGACCACAATGGCATCTTTACCAAGCTGGCAAGGAGCAAGTAGCAATTAAATAAGCACACTGATTAACTGATGAGTCATTGTATAAGCATACAAAGATGGATTGATTGATTCATTGATTGATTAATTGATGACTCTTTTTACTGTGATCATGCTACAACATACCTGAATGACAAGGAAACTTGTGTGTTACAGACAGTGTCCTCAACCACAAAAAGATGATAAAAGTCTCACAAAGAAAGAGAAGTATTGTTAATGCTGTTTTCACTGAAAGAGAATTATTTTGCTCTCAACAAAAGGGATGAAATCTGAACCCTGTCACAGCTGCCATAATCTGCTGAGTGCTTACAATTCAATGGGGAGAAAAGACCTCTGTTGAAGTGCTCTGGTAATGATCCTTCTGCCTGAAGAGTAAGTGAAACTTTCAAAACACTCAAAATTTGCCCATTTTTACATTCCCAATAGTGAAAGAAAGCACAGTGTTTTTCTTCTGAAAATGTCAGATGAAATATGCACTCTGGTTTGGTACCTTTTTTCCTTGTTTCCCTACCCAGATGTCTACTAATTCATACAGTTCCATGGAAACAGACTAAAATCAGTTAAAGACTAAGGAGAAGTTACAAAAGGGAATTTGAAGAAGCAGCTTTTGATTTTGTCTTTCTTTCAGATAGTAATATGAAACTGATACTTAAAATGTATTTAAAAGCAGCTAAAGATAAAAGCATGGATCTCTATTTTTCTATTATAAATTAAAGTGGTATTTCAAAGGAAGACATTGCAGATGAAGGCAGTTGGAATTTTCAATCAAAAATCAGTTCGCATTTGGCTTGCAGAACCAAAGCTTTCCAGAAACATGTGGTGCTGCTTCTAGCAAAGATAGAATAACTTGTGAAAGGGAGCACACATACCTACACCTAGCAGGCAAGCGGTCACAGAGCTCATATGTGATGTTTGAGACAGGTTAATATTGTTCTCCCTGATTCAGACACATAACTTCATCTTTATAGTCTTGTTTTCACTCCAAAGGTACTGTGTTTTCGCCAGTATAGTTTGGGGAAAATCTTTGAAATACCAGAGATAACTTAGGAGTGCAAAAGTTGTTTCCTTGCTATGCTTTCAAGACCTAAATACTGCCCAGACATATAGAAAAATTTATATATCTTACAATCTGCTTTCTATTCCCAAATTACCAAGACAGGGTATTGTGAAAAAGAAATTCATGCTACAAATGTCCATCTAAACTTTATGTAAGTTTATACTAAAAATTACATATTAAAGATAGAACATATCTATTCTAGAGATTACTTAGTATTTGCTTTTTATTTTGTTCCAGTCTCAAACTGGAAGTGACTAAGACAATTGCTTAATATCAAAAGAAATACCAGAAAAAGAAAACAAATGCTCTAGCTGAAAAGATGAAAGTTCAGATATGAAGGAGGGAATGGAAATGCATTTATTTAGTCATCAGACTGAATGAGAAGATGAATTAATAGAGGCACCTTCTACCTACATAATTTCTGAGTGTAATTGGAATCCTTCAAACATGTCTCTTAAAATTAGATGTCCCTTTAAATTCATGCAGACCATTTTACTCCAATACCTAGATCCATACCTGGAGACCAAGGGAGAGTTATACAACCTAAATGAAGTGCCAGCAGAGATGTAGTTGGGACATTTCCGCTATTGTCAACAAGGAGGAAGGTAGTGTTTTGCAGAGAGCAATTAGAACTACAGTAGGTCATTGTCTGGAGACGTGTATCTGGTTCCTTTTCTACGTGGATAGCTGAGGGTCACAACATATCCCATCTAGCAAACTTATGTACAATATTTGATCACAATCCCCGAGTCAGTCACAGATCAGTTGAGGTTGAAAGGGACATTGATAGGTATCTTGTCCAATCCCAACTGTGTTTCATACATAGGTTCTCAGGTAGGTAATGCTTTGTTTAAATGACTTGGGAATGGAGAGCTGTTGTTAAAGCTTTGTTTCCCAGACAGCTGGCAAAGCTCCTGAACAGTTCCAGGGAAGGAGACTGCTTAAACAGGAGATTCAGGGCAGAACATACCCCAGCCTGCCCAAAACCAGGTGCCAGGCAGATATGGGCATGGTGGTTTGACAGCCCCACTGGATAGTACAATGGCATTCCTATCACTCAGGTAGGGGTGATTAAAAAAATGAAGAGTGAAGCAGAGGCAGAAGGCAGAAAGGTAGCCAGGTGGGAGAATGGAATCTGTGAATAAAAGCACATCTCCTTACCATACTGTGCTTCAGGAACAGTACTTTGACACAACCCTATTTATTTCACAAAGGAAGTACAAAGAGAGATTCAACCTCATTGTCAGATTCTCCTCTAACACAAAGGATTCTCAGGACTCTAATTACTAGCTAGCTTCTCACATCAAGAAAGGCAAATGCTGGTAGGAGACATGGAATTTATTTTTAAGAAGATGAAACTGTGAGCAGGTTTTTCTGATGAACCACAAAAGAGCAGATGCAAGCATGTTTAAAAAACTCCAAAACAGACACAGTAATTTTAAATGAGACTAAAAGACAAGAGGTGCAAAAGGGGATCAAAGCAGCATCTGGTGGTTTCTGAGAAAAAGAGATGCTGACTTTAAAAACAACATTAAATCTTTGTTGGATTAGCTGTTATCAAAGGCTTCAGTAGAAAAGCATCAGAGGAACTGATGAAGTGACCAGCAGCCTGCCTGTCATAACTTAAAGTTTTCTGTGAAATAACCAATGATAGTCAAACTTTTGTTCTGAATCTTCTAACAGAAGCGACCTAAAGTTTGAACTTCAAAGCTCAGAAACCATGTTTCACAAATACAGTGTAAGTCAGTTATCTGGATACAAAACTGAGCTTGCCATAATTCTTTAACAGATTTTATATTTATAAAAGACATCTACTCATAATATAATGACACTCAAAGGAAGAGACATGAGATTGTTCCAACAAAAACATACTTTCTTTTTTTTTTCTTTTTTAATTTTGTCTTTTTCCAGGGGAAGAGCTTTCTTTGAATTAGAGCCAGAATGAATGGTTGTAGGGAACAGAAATGGGTTCCTAACAGTCACTCCTAATCAGTTAAACATGTTAGACCTCCGGGGCACAAGGCCTTCTCCAAAAACTTGCCAATACTACGCAGATCTGGCACAATCCTTGTAATAGATGCTTCAGTCTGAGTAGTTAATTTGAGCTGGCCAAAGCCCAAGCAAGAGAATGAAACTGCTGTCAGGCAAGAGAAATGAAGGCAAAGGCTTTACTGACAAATTCAGCATATCCACCACCAGCCTATGTGTACTCAAAGAATTAAATGAGGAATTACTGGATGACTTGCCACTTTTAGTCTGGTTAGTATGCCTAGACAAAACTAATGTACACTGGCTATACTACAAGCAACATATTCAAAAATTATGTGAGGCTCTTTATCCATCTCCAAACTGAATAGAAATAGACATAATTTGTTTCAAAGCAGTGACTCACACTGACTTCACCCTTACAAAATGAATACTGAGGTAGCACAAAATTACTAGATTTAGTAGATCCTTGCAGAAATAAGAGCTTTATATGAGTCTAGTGTTACTAGTGCAGATTTGGGTTTGCTATTCTTACATATATTTCTGAACAGACTGAATGAGAAACCCCTTCTGTTATCAGCAGAGAAAAGTAATTCCTGAAGAGAACTCTTGTAGGTGCTTCCATTTTGGCATTCCTGCTTTTGAGACCTTTCTAGCACCGAAAAAATGTTCTAGGAAGACAGTACAAGAGTGAAAAAGAGCACAAAAAGGCAATGGTTCTCTACAATAAAAGATCAGATTTGAGGGTGAGATTTTTTTTTTTTTAAAACAGGGGGTTTTTTTTTGTTTTCAGTTGTTTTGTTGTTGTCTTTTTTGGGTTTTGTTTGTTTGTTTGTTTTTCTTGAGAAGAAAACTCAACACAAGTTAATGGGAATGCTTAAGTTATTACACTTCTTTCAATGCTATCTATGTAGGAAGAAGTTTGGGGCCAGGGTGAGCTCTATTCCCTTTCAAGAACTCTCTCGAGTCAGGAATCTTAGCAGAAACTTAGCAGATGGTGTGAAATCTAACAGTGTTGCAGCATTGTAACAAGTTCAAGTGGGGTAATGCTAAAGTTTTAACTCTTCAATAGTTTCCCCACTGGACAACCATAAATAAGTAGAAGAACAAATAATTCATCGTTGAAAGAAACACTTCTGCTCCAGAGGACATGGCTACTTGTCTCAACAATCACAGAAAAGAATTTTCTTCCAAAACTATTGCAAGTGTATTGAAAAGTAGATATGCAAGAAACAAATGGTTTTACTCCCCCACAAACAAATAAAACAAACAAACAAAAAAACGAAACAAAAAAAAAAACTTAAAAAAACCAACCAACCAAAAAAAAAACCAAAACACTTGGAAAACACAGTTACTCTAAAATCTACCAGGAGTAACACAATGAAACATTTCCAACAGTGACAGGAGTGTATACTAGGGATCTCTACATGAAGTGCTTAATCTACTCTTAGACTCCGTGAAGTGTCTTAAAATTTGGCTTGACTTTGATATGGAGACCAGCTTTTTTGGCTTTCCAGAAATACTGAGCTAACACTCAGGATCACTCCTGGCATTTCATGCTAAAGACCCACTTTCTTGAAGGCCTTTTCACTTTAAATGCTATGGATATATTTTCTCTCTCCTACTTTTACAATGTCATCAAGGTTTATCAGCAAGTTCTTGTAGAAATAGGGAAGTGGATTGTCAACAACTAATATTGCCTGTCTTCTCTAAGGGCTTAACATGTGATAAATGGCAATATTTGGATACAAATTTCTTATGCTTCATAACATATCAGGACACAGCTGAAAGCAAAACCAAACATACAGAAGTGTTACCTAGGAGTAGGTGACAGAAAGCTCTGGTTCAAGCAAGGGGTACTGCCACATGGAACGAAAAGTGTTAACAAGGAAAGTTATGAACTTGTATTATGATTTAAAAATTGTTGCTGACTTGGTCCTTCCAAAAGTCATATTCAGGCTTTAGAACAAACACATTTTTCTGTTGCATGAAAAGCTAATACAAAGTAGATAATGAAAACATAGACTGTTATCATTAAAAGATTTTTCTGCATTCAAGGTTAAGGTTATTAAACACTAATTTACACAACAAGCTTTCAGACACAGTCCATCCCTGTGTTATCTCATAATCAATAGAGATAAAATAGCTCCTCCAGAGGGTTATTAATTTTATTCTGTCTGAGAAATGTGAGATGACATAACTCAAGACAGAACCGATGCAAGAAGAGTGATTTAGATCTTTCCACAACATGGCTCACAATAAAATAAGCCCAGAATTGCTAAATTTGCACAGTGAGTGAGAAAAGTAGGCATTTTACAGAGGCTATCAAAGGCCTCCCATGCTTTCAAAATTAGGTCATGTCCTGGGGTTTCAGGTCCCAACTGAGAGTTTCATTCTTGGGGTAGAATGCCACTGGGCATTCATGCTGAAATTCAGATTTTAATTTTGCAAGTCAAATGAGTTAAGATTTCATGTCTGATAACAAAATGATTGATCCATGTCTGTTGATGATCTTTGGTAGAAATTGGGTCTTTCATATGCACACATCAGATTAACGTGTTTAATCAAACTCATCTATTTTTCAATTAAAACAATTTGCCCACCTAGCTCATAACAGATAGTCAGACACCTACTGGTGTAGCTAAGATTACAAAGAATACTAAGGCAATCCTCCTGATTGAAAAAATATTAAAATAGGAGGATGTCTTTCTCTTTTCTGTACAAAAGGATGTTAGAGAAGAGTTTACTTCTGACTTAGATCCTTACTGGTGTTTAAACACAATGTCATTCTCCACTGTGAAGCTATTACATCTCAATGAGAAGCTTTGAAGAAATTGATATTTCATTGAAGCTGCACATCAGTGTATGTGGTTCATTACAAAGTGAAATGTGCTCTTTTGCATTTAAATAGGCAAGGAGATGAAAACATTAAATTGTGGTTCATTACAAACAAACATAAGACTGTCCCTTCGTTATACTCTCTTCCCCTGACTCAGCTGGTGAGCAACCAAATCACTAATACAAGCTGGGTATACTTGAAAATCTGGCATCTCGATAACATTTGATAGGTTTGTGCCTTTACTACTCTTAGAGAAAGATGTTGATTTGCATCCTGCAGAGTAACTAATATTCTGTAGCTAATTGTGTGCACTGCCATGACAGAACATCTAAGAAGGACATTACCACATACATCTCAGAGGGAATAGGAAGATACTTCATTTATAGCCACCCATCTGTCTAGTCACAGCAGAATTACATACAAACACAATACACAAATTACCGTGTCCTTCAGGAACCACTCTTCCATCACAGCCTGGCTCTCTGCACAACTCCGTTCACATACCAGTTCCCTGTGTTACAAGATCCTCTACATCATATGCTTGATGACAGGCACAGAAATTTGAATTAGAAGGTTAGAGAGGAGAAGACAAATGCAAAGCTTAATATCAACTTATGGAGCAACAATTAAGGTTTTGGGGTTTTTTGGGGTTTTCTTCCCAGTACAGTATTTCTGTTGCTGATGTCTTTGAGTGGGACAGTGTCCCGTGAAAGTGAAAAATGCTGCAGTTTTCAAGCGGTCTTGCCCAAATGCAGCTGAGAAAAGATGAATGTTCTGCTGGAACATAGGAAATAAGTTTCTTTTCAGATTTCGATGACTCAGAGATTTTTAACAGCAATTAACTGTTGAGACTATTGATAACTTGTAATTCATCATCAGCATGAAAGTAAAGGGAAGTCATTCTTGTACAGACTTCTCAGTGGCACACTCAATAGATACATCTTTAAAGAATCAGAGAAAGCACTCATATAAACAAGGCACTCCACAGGGCATCCTTTCACCACACTGTAGATGTCCTGAAGCTAATGCTGACCAAGCTCCTGTGTCTGCACAAGGCAGCTCAGCATGATGCACATGTCCTAACAAAAATGCAACATTACACCTAAGACAGAACATTACTCAGCAGGAAAAGGGTTGGAATAGGCCATCATGCAAATGCAGTTGCACTGGTTTTGAATTACTTGTTATATTCCAGTGGTGGTGTGAGATGTTGCCAGCTTCAGCATTTCTGCAATGGCTACTTATGCAGTATATTCAGTGCTGTCAATGCAAGCCTAGATTAGGGTTGGAAAAACGCCTTTATTGCACTTTCATATAATCTGTATCCTGAGCAACTGTCTTACCATCAATTAAAAAAAAAAATTAAAAAAGTTTGTTCTGTACTACACACTAGCATATTTGCTTTGGTGTATTTGCAAGTATAGATGTGTTTGTGGGAGGCATTTTCATGTTTATGTTTCTGGCAATAAGTGTCTGATCAATTCCTATCACCCTATATGGATTTCTGCTTCATACAGTTTTAATCTACTCCATCTCTTCTTCTGGCTGTTAAATACCAGACCAGATTTCCTCCATCTCTTTATGAAAAGCTACTGCAATTTCATTCAAATATTATTACTCACATGATGTTACTCAGTGAAAACAGCTTAAGGAAAGTATGTAGAGCCAGAAAATAACACCCTCATTTTGCTCATATTTCTGATACTTCCATGACTTTTAAGATGTTACTGTATAGACTCATCAGTCATACCTCAAATCTTGTGCCTGTCATGTGAGTCTTGTCAACGATGTTTGCTTAGAGGAAGAAGTTCTGTTCAGTAAGGAAAACTGTGTCTTAGTTAAAACTAGAAGGTACTAAAACAGACTTTGGTCTCCCTTTCCCAATGAACAACTGGGGGGAAGAGTGACAGAAGTGGTCTAAATAAAACCCTTTATACTTTAGTTGAATGAACATTGAACGACTATCCTTCATGCACCACTAAGAAGGTGTGGAATAAATTTCCACATGCCCTGGGTGAGGGAGACATAGGAATCTGTGACAGGGAAAGCTACCATATGAGGCACATTTGAGTTTTAAGACATCCCAATAGGGGAGGAATTAAGACCCCTGAAAAGATGTGGGAAGGGTGCAAATAGAAGCAAGGGAGTTTAAATAGCACTAGTGGGAAGGATGGATACATGGACCTGCTCGCCTTGGTGAAACAACACCAAGGCAGAGAGAGGTAGGAATGGAGGAGGGAGAGGTGGGAAATGAGGAGATGCTGCACTTCAGCAGGATAAAACCTGGTGTTGTGTTAGAGGGATAACCCATTGTCCTAGTTAGAGCAGCTGGGACCGTCTTATTACTGTGTGGGTGTAACCAAAACTGTATATTCTAAACCCTTCATGTCATTTCTAACCAACTGTTAAAAATGGATCATTTTCAGCAGCTGCCCAGGGCTCACCTGATCCCTCCAGGCTACAAGCTGGGTATTGGAGAACCCTGTGAGATAGAGTCTTCACACCAATGACTCAGGTGTGATAACTCCCCTCTGGGGAGGCAATAGCACCTTCACATCCAGACTGAGGGGTCATCTCTGATAATGGGCCATCAAGGAGTCCAAAAATATCCCATGAGTCACAGAGTAAATTACCCATTGTGAAACTCCTGGCCCTGGGAGAGGTGCTGGGCATTCCCATCTGAACCTAAGCATATATAATCTTGGGGTTCGGGGACTTCTGATATCCTTCATCAAATCCAGAGGAGGACCAGAAACTCAACAGGATTGTGACTGCAACTCTCAACAAGACTGTGGCCATCATCCTCACCAAGAGGTTTTCTCCTTTCCTTTTACTTTGGACTCAGGGGGACCACGTGGGGTTCAGCATAGGGGCTAAGGAACACCATTCTGTTTGTGCCCCAGGGTGCTGGGTTATACCTCTGGTTTTTGTGGGTTAAAACTAATTTCTCTTTGTGTCATTGCATTTATTGTAATATTTTTATTAAATTATAACTGTGACTTACAATCTCTTTTTGAATTGAGTTCATATCTCCCACCAGTTTACCTTTAAACCAGCACACACATAAGGGCCCCAACCATATGGAGTACAGGAGGAGTGGGAAAAAAATCAATGAAAGAAGTTCTGGCTGCTGGCAGTACGCTTAAACCTGCTTATGAGAAGTTATTATGCAAGTTATGAAATGTTGGACACTCTAGAAACATTTTGTATAAAATGTTGCATAACTGGGCCACCAAGATTTACCACAAGCCATTAGAAGTGCATATTCAAAAAAATCAATCATGGGAAAAGCCACACAGACCAGTGAATATATTCTGCACTAATTCAAAAGATTTTGTTAATTAAAGGAAAGGTTTGTACAGGTTTTAAACAAGTAAAGGAGTATGTCCCTAGTAATAGTGAAGCATATGTGAGAGGTCCTTGTTTCAAGTACAGAATGTTTTAGTCTTAGATCATGCTACTTCAGCAACAAAGCCAATTACTGACACAGCAGCAAGACTGGGATCATCTATTTAAAAAAAAAATTACAAGGAGTCTGGTCAGATAAAACAACACACAGAAAAACAAAACAACTAAAAATGACAAATTTATAAAGGCCTTTGGACCAGAAACAAGAGACACAGTTAATTGCTTAAATATATCACAGACATACTCTTAATTTAGGCAAACATATGCTGTAATTCCTATCAATTTATACTCATATTCACTGGCAATCTTTCTGTACTTTCTCTGGCATACAAGCTACAGCATTTCTCAGGCATATCAGCCAATTAGGAAGGGGTCAACTTTCCAGGTTATGTTAAACTTAAATTTTGATCAGATTATGAAAAAAAAAGCCAATGTGTTAACTAAAATGGTTGACAGCAAGGCATGCACTTAACCAGCATTCATGTCTGAGAATAATTCAGCTGTGCCATGTTACTAGCCTGTTTCTAAAGCTCATTGTTGTAAATAGGAGCTCACATTCCCAGAAGGGTAAATGATTTGCAAAGTACTTTTTGAGATAACAAATATTCTGTATGTGGAATCTTGTCACCAATCAACAGTTATAAAGAACTCTAATTTTAAGCAGCAATCTCGAGCAAATGGGAATTCCTAGGTTTTTATAAAATCCCAGATAAAATGGGGGTCAAATTTTAGTAGAGAGAAGATTGTCTGAAATAATGTCATGGTTTAACCCCAGACAGCAACTAAGCACCACACAGCCATCATGTCAGGATGGGAGAGAGAACTGGAAGGGTAAAATTGAGAACTCAGTTTGAGAAAAGACAGTTTAATAGGTAAAGCAAAAGCCACACATGGAAACAGAGCAAAACAATGAATTCACTCACCACTTCCCATGGGCAGGCAGGTGTTTGGCCATCTGCACGAAAGCAGGGCTCCAGCACATGTAACAGTTTATTGGAATAAGAAAAGGCCATCACATCAAGGCCCTTCCTCTTCCCCCAGTTTTATACACTGAGCTTGATGCCATATGGTTTGGAATATCTCTCCTGTCCACTGGGGTCAGCTATCCCAGCTGCGCCTCCTTTCAGTCCCTTACACATCCCCAGCCTGCTCACTGGTGGGATGAGAAGCAGAAAAGGCCTCTGCTCTGTGTAAGCTCCACTCAGCAATAGCTGAAACATTCTTGTATTATTGGTGCTGTTCTGGTCACAAATCGAAGACACAGACACATACTATAGGTTGCTGTGAAGAAAATTAACTCTACCCCAGGCAAAACCAGCATAAAGAATGTTACTTCAAAATGCACCATCTCCGAAAGAACTTTAAAGGAGCCACATTGATATTTTGTGCATTACTGAAAGACTGGCAGGCAAATACACAATAATGTGTAACAATTCAATAAAATTCACTTTTTTAAAAATTTATTTTTTATTTGAAGAAATGGTAGAAGTAGGGAAGAAACACCTAGTGGTATTGCTAAATTATAATGATAATGATGTGTCAACCTACCTGGGCTAGCAAAAATCAAAGCAAAAAAACTGAAACACTGAAACACACTTGACACTATACTTAAATTTTAAAATTATGACATTAGCAATCTGAATGATATATTTTTTAAATATTTATTCTGATGGGAGAACATTTCATTTTAGGTGTCAAGCTGTCAGTCCAAGCAGATTTAAAATGAAGCTTTCATTTGAAGTATCCTCACTAGCACAGGAGGGCACAGAAGAGTAGGTCTAACTGTTGCATGCCTCTCTGGTTTTTTTTTTTTTTAATTTATGAAAGCAATCCAGACAGACTGGTGACAGACCCAAGAATTGTTTCACTGTCAGCTCTCTCTAGTAGGAGAGATACACTATGGATATACTATGAGGTGTTCTAAATGATCGTGTGCAGGTATTTCATTCCAAAGTTTATTTTGAAGACAAACAAGGAGGCATGCTCTCAATGACACAACAGCAGTAAAAGACTTCACTGGTGTTACTCATACTCACAGTCTTCTGTATACACTAGGCCCAGTTCTACTACTGATAACTGGTAGAACTCACATAACTTGGAAAAAAAAGAACTTCAGGCTGTTATCTAATTAATCCCCTAAACCTGAAGGTAGACCTTCAATAACGCCAGTGCAAATATTAGGAAAGGTGTCCACGGTAAGGAGAGTAGAACTAGATGATACTTAAAGTTCCTTCCAACACAGCCCATTCAATGATTAACAGGAATCTAAAATTTTTCCTTATGCCACAGAGTCCTGAAGAAAGAATTTGGTGGTATACTGAGACTTTTTACAGTCAGTAAGTACAGAAAAACTGTCACATTAGTAAGTGAAAAAATCCAAAGTATTTTATGTTTGCAGGTGGACTGGCCATTTGGTTGCAGATACTAAGTAACAGTTGGCAGGGGATTTGGAGGAGCAGGAAAGCCCATGACTGTTGTATTTCCATGTCCCTTCCAGCTGAACCACCTCCCCTGTTTCTTCTGGCGGACAGGCTGTGCAAGTTAAAACTTCAAGTATGAAGCTCAAGTTTGTCCATAGTTTGCAACAGTGGTGCAGCTGGATATCACAGTTGTGTCCGCATTCACACCCAGCAATGTATTCCCTGAAATGCCCAGGACTTCCAAGGCAAGTCTTCTACACAGATGAGCTAATGGACTGGTTGGAGACAAGGGATTGACTTAAAGCTAAGTGAGTGACTGAACTTCGAGACACCTTCTGTCACAATTAATTATTTGACTGAGGAGCTACAGATACAGGAGCTCTCCAGGTGGGAATTTCAGAGCATTGTAGAGATTCCCCCAGGCAGCTCCTTCAGTGCCTCATTCAATTTGTGAGCTTAAATGTCTTGATTAACATCCTGAGTACAGTGTCCCAGTCAGATCCTACTGGGGAATTAATCAAATAATATGTAGGCAAGACACTTGAAAATAGCCTGTAGAAACTTGCTGCAGAAGCACAAACGTTCATGTAGGATGTACTTTTGCATGTACTTTTGCAACAGATAGTAGATGCTTTTTATGTAACGTAAGATATTTCCTGAAAATGTACAATGCATGCACTGGGGTTGTCAAGTAGTACCACAAGCCAGAAGAGTGGTTTGGGGAGTCTTGTCCAAGTTAACAACGCCATTGCCAAAGCCCTTTCAAGGAAGACTCCCATTTTCCAAGTAGTGATCAACTGCTTGGGTGATCTCTTTCCCAACACACATATTACCATATGCCTAAGTCCAAAGTTTGGTGGTTTTTTTTTTTTTCAAAAAAGTATTGTGTTCACAATTATTCATGTCACACTACTCAGCATCAAAGCAGAGTCATTCAGAGAAGGTGTAGATCTGGCTACACTCTCCAGAGAGCTGGGGGAGGGTGTTATTATTTCTCACACCTTACACCCAGCAAGGATGTGTTGTGGTAAGGAATCGCAGCAAGATGGGGACTGCAGAATGACTAACTCTGTTTCTCACCTTCCCGTAGTTTGTGTTTCCACAGAATCCACAAAACTGTAAGTTTATATATAGAAAGAGTAGGCAATAATGTATTTAAAATACAGCTCAAAATTGCAAACTGAGAGCTTAGTAGTATTTGCTTAACAAGATTCAGCACAGAGCTTGTAGTTGGGAAATGGAAAATCCTGCATGTCATCTGCCAATAAATGTAATCTCCCTAATTCTGCTTTACTGTGTATTGTTAAAAAACCCCAAACCATAAAATCCAGTAAAGTTCTTTCTTTTTAGTCCTTCTACTCTCATTGTGAATTTCTATCTACATATTCAAAGAAATCATCAGACAAATTTCCAAAAAAATCAAGTCTGAACAATTGAATTAAGTAATATAACCCCTGTAAGTAATATCAAGTTTGGAAGTGTCACTATTAATAGCATACCGTGTCAGTTAATAAAACTTCAGTGCATATAAGATGATCTTGCCCTACATGTCAAAGAGAAAAGTTAAGGGATACTGATTTTTTTTAATTTTGAATGACCACAAAGACCACATTTAAATCATTCAGATCTGCTGTTTCTTATTATAAACCCTTTATTTCTAGGAAGAACTATAAAGGACAGACTCAAAGATGTATACACTTCATAAATGAGCAATGAAGTATTGAATAAACTTCCAGTGAGCAATATCAGCTAATGTTTGGGAGAACTCTAGAAGCCAATTGAGATCTCTTTTGATTCAGTTGCTTAAAATATTCAGTCTTGCTGGTTTGGATTATTAAATTTCACCTAACATATTAATCTTCTTTATAGGTTTTCTCTACCTGGAACTACAAAACAGTCAAGGATACTTCAGCCTTGATGAGAGATAAATATAGAGATATAGTAGAGGTCTATTAAATTATCAGTAGTCTGAAGAAGGTGCATACAGACTCTTCATTCCCTTTTCTGATATAGTGAGTAAGGGAATAACTTACTAGCAAAATGAACAACAGCCACCAAAATATCCAACCCAAGAAAAAGGAAAGAAAACAAACATAATTTGTCTCACACAACAAATAACAGTAAGGAGGCTCCTTGTAAATTTTTACAAAGGTTCCAAAATTGACAGGAAAAATTAATGGAAAAAAAGTCTGGTTTGGAATCAGTAAATATGAACTTTTTGTATTCCAGAACTCATATGTGAAAATCTCAAAGAGATAATGGGTACATACTATAGCTAAAAAGACAACATGTATTGCAAATAAAAAAAAAAAAAAATCAATCTCTCATTAGGTGTCATCTTTTTAAATATCTATCTTCAGCAGCTGTTGTAGCATCACCAGCTTCTCCCCTTTGTGGCCACTGAACAAGAAGCCTTCACTGAAAATTACTTTACTGAAAATTATAGAAATATATTAATATTCAAGCAACAGAGGGTTTACTTTTAATTGGTCCTCCGCAGCTTAAGTAAGCATTGTTAAATTCCTACATGCTGCTGGCTACACAGGGAACAGCACCAGTATGTCAATCAGTAAAACTGCAGATTGTAATCTGATGTCAGAAAAACTTACCACTTTCTTCTTCCTGCATATGATACTCTCACCTTCTAACAAGGAATCACTGATATTATACATTCCCTTAAGTCTTCTCCCCCCCTCCCCGTATTTACATCTGGATTCTTTTCTCATTTCCACTTCTTGATTGCTTCTCTCCTATCTTAAAACCAGATTTTTAATGAACCATCAGCTTACCCTGGCAATCCTGCAATGCTGCTCTGAGTACAGCACTCACATTTGTACTTCACAAACATCCTGATATTTCTATAGGGTTCTTAGAAGAATAAACTGTGAAGAATGCTGCATTTGAGACAGTGGTGTCTAAGAAGGAGAAAAGACATATATATACTCCTTGGAGTGCTTCTTCCAGATGCATTAAAAAACAAACAAACAAAAATAACAGTAATGTTTTCAAGTTAATAGATTAATAACTCACACATGCAATAGATAATAAAAATAATAATTTTAAACTACTAGTAATTATTTGTATTTATTTATGGAAGTAGTGCAGCTGGGGAGCAGTGACCTGTAAAGAGATACATTAGACACTGCAGAGTCACAAAAATTCACACAGGAAGAGTGTTTGTGGGGAGCCAGACTGTGAAAGAATGTTTCAGTGAGAAATTATGCTACGCATTCACTCCCATTTGTTAACATGCACCAGCCATAGCAGTGAAACCGCACTTCACTGTTGCTTTTATATAGTTACTAGTGTGCTAAAGGCAAAGTATTTACACAGTGTTTCTATACACACTGCTTAAAAAAAAAGAAGTGGGAAAAACTTCAATTCACATGTCAAATGAGATACTGGTACAGCCTGGAGCTTGTGCACAATTTCTCATCTATGAACTTCAGTCTAGGTAATCAAAAGCTACACAATTCATTTCTGCACCTGTAACCATCCCTGTGGCCCCGCCAAGAAGTCAATTCCATGTACTGGTCTCAACATGATTATTTTATTGACATTGCTCTTCTGAAAGACTTTTGCAAATGCCATCCAATTTTCCAGCTCTTTCTAAAAGATCAAAAGACAAAACTTGCATTCTTAGACAAGAATTTACACTGATGAGTGCCTGTTGTCTTGAATACAAATGCTGCTCACGGTGTTTGCCCAAAGCTAAATGTGTATGACTATAATAACTAACTGCAGTTAGACCCTGAAAGCAGACTTGTATTGGAGATAAAAATGTGTTTGTGCTGGAGAATACCTTTTGCTTGAACAACCCTCAGGCTAAGATCTTCAAGGTCTCCTAATTAGGAAGGATGGCACTGAGCTTGAAACATGTAATTCCAAATAAAACAGCTGGAAAAGGCTTGTTACTTCTACTTGGAAGTGATAAAAACTATGCTACACTATTTCTGCAGGTAATAGATCCTGTAGCTTGAGATCTATTTCTGGCAGAGATCTGCAGGCAGCAAACTGCTCTGGCCCATGGGTTCATTCATGTAGTGGAAGGTAAGCTAAAGGACTTCACAATCAGAGCACAACTTGGCCAGGACACTAACCTACATTTCCTGAGATTTTCTTGCAAGTACAGAAATACGTTCATATTGAGCTAAACCACCTAGAGAGTGTCCCTTTCTCAAGTCACCCTAATGTATAGCCTTTAGTGTTTTAGCTACCCACATGAGACAAATTACTGTTTTTTCAGCTAAAAATCACAGATCAAGGTTAACAATAGAGCTCACTTTATCATATTACTCACTTGAACAATATATGTCTAGAAGATGTGAAATTAATTTATAGCATTTTTTTAACATTGCTAAGGAATAAGATATTTTCAAATGTCTCTCACAATCATATCATCAAAAGGATAACATTATTTTAAAACTAATCAAAACAGAAAAATTGTAGGAATTTAACTACCATTTGCTCACTACATCATGAATTATATAAAGAAAAAACCTCACCAGAACACTTACACTGAAAAAAAAAATCCTATTATGATCTCTGAGTTGTATAACACATAAGGTTGAGTGGATTCATTTTATCCTATTGGACAGTTGATACCAAGAACAAAACGGAGAAAAATAATTCCAAGCAGATATGACTAGCAAACAAGGTACTTAAATATTTCAAGTGGCAATGCAAAGCATATCCTTCGTGAATAACTTACTGGAAATACCATCACCTTCACATGGTATGCACAATAGTATTAAACATACTATCATGCAGATATGTATCTTCATAGTCTTTTAAAGATTGTGTTGTGTATGTCAGATCAGAAAGTAGCAATAATAGAAACAAAATCTAAGCACTTGTCTAACAATGTCCCTAAAGTGACACTAACAGCACCACAAACATGAAAATAAATTTTAGACAATATAATGTTTTGAGACAATATTAGAGGCTGGCTTATCCTCTTCTCCGACACAAACATTTTTAGACCAATGCTTTTCATTTTGAAACACCTTCTTGTACTGAACTACAGAGCAATTTCAAGAAAGATAGATAGATAGATAGATAGATAGATAGATAGATAGATAGATAGATAGATATTAAATACTCAGATAATCTGAATATATGCAGATATGGTAGAATTGGACTTTTATTTCAACACGGAGTAGAATAAAATAACTTCTGTTTCTATGCTTGTTATTAAACTATACAATCCAATGCAGAACTATTTTACTTTTCATTCTAAGTTCTGATTAACTCTACTAAAAAGCATCAATCGAGAAAAAAAAAATCTTAACAACTGATAGAAGAGAGCATGCATAAAATGTTGTTAAAATGGGTATTCTTTCATGGCATTAGGAAAAAAAAATATGTCAATGCATTTATTAATTTCTGAACATGTATAAATGTAATACTAATTCAGATTTTTTAATGAAAACCAGAACACAAGTAAGTTACCACAGAAGATAATTTCACTGTCTTATGTCCTGCCCCATAACTACACTTCTTCATTTGTTTCAGATCATTGCTTTCAATAGCACTTGATAGTTTTTATGACTGCAAAACAAATTAATTCAGTGTTTTAAATGTTTCACCCTTGCTATGGCCACATATTTAAGCCACATCTTGTTATTTTAAACAGAAAAAATAAGATGGCAGATAATTTTCTCAAAGTTTATGTTCTGTTTTAAGATGGAGATATACAAATAGAAGAAATTTCTAAACCTCTAAACTTCATTAATGAATTGAAAGAAAAGGAGTGCTGCTTATGATAGCCATGATTATGGTGACATGAGCTCTAAAAAGTTTGTACTAAGTACTTTTATGAGAGAGACAGAATTTGGCATGAGATTTCCAAGAATTACAGAAAAAGCTCTAGAATTTAATATTCCTCATGTTACAGTATATGAAATTTTCTTGATTTAATTTTTAGAAGATGAATTATATGGGAAAGATGCCGGAAGTCATGATTTTTTGTGTGTATATATATTTATATTTCATATGTATAATGCTTTTTAATATGTGTATATGCTTCTACTTCCTCTCTCTCTATATATATACATATATAAACACAAGAAAAATCACATTTCTATTTACATTTATATGAAAATATACACATATATTAAAATTAAAATCAGTAAGTAAAAGAGACAGAGAGGACTCAGTTGCCAATAGTATTCCCTGTCTCTCATAGGAATTCAAATGACAAGGGAAGAGTTAAAAAGGGATGAAGGGAGGGAAGGAAGGAGGGAAGGACAGACAGAGGGACAGATGAAGGGAAGCAGGAAGGCAGGAAGGAAGCAAATGCTCTTACTTAGGAACAGCAAGAGACGTAGTTACTAAAGCATCCACTCAGCAGTTCAGGAACAATTCTAGTACCTGAAATAGATAAAATGTCTCTTAAAAACTCTTGAGCCAGAGACTCTGGGGCAGAATGCAGTGTTACTTAGCCTTTTATCCATCAAGACACTGAAATAAACAAGGAAAGATTTTACGGTTATGTTTTTTATGTGTAGCTTGTTTGTTTCTGGCCTTTTTTTTCTTTTAATAGTTCCTCCAAATATATATTTAAATAAACCTAAAGGCTGTTAGTGAAAGGGAGAAAAAAAGAAAAGAAAGAAAGAAAACAAAGCAAGATCGTTTCTAGTGACAGAACAATGTGATAGATGACAAGACTTCACCCTTACAGGCTTTCCAACTTTTAAAGCCAGCTCTCCGTGCAGAATAAATTACACTCACACATGCAGTAGATGACAAGGTGCACTTCTTCTACTCTACTAGAATACTCATGTAATATACAAAGAAAAGCTTAAGTGTAGAAATTATTGCTAATAACTACTAGCTAGAGACTCAGGTTCTGAAATTATCAAATAGTTGATCATTTGACTGTTGGTACCATGAAATGGGTAGGATGGCTGCTGTCATGGCTTTCACCTGTGCTGACTATCATTGTTCTGACCACTGCCCACGAGCACACACGACAGTGGAGCTGGGCTTCGATGCCCTGCATGTGGCCTTCCTCTCCTAGCAGCCTCAGTGCCACAGAGTGACCCTCAAGATGCATTTAGTAGAGCTTGAGAATTCAGCACCTTCCAAAACCATAGCAGTTTTTTAGGGAGTTAAAAAACAGGATTCAGGCTTGCATGGTAAATGGACATGTTGAAATGGCTAAAGTGGCAACCATCTGTACGCTCCTCTCATGGCTGGAAGTTACACAAGGAACAACAGAAAGAGAGACTTTCCTATTTCACTACTGTTCACACTCCTGGGCATTTGCTAAGTTAAAAATAATAGCACTTTACATTAGAAAAGCCAAGTGTTAGGTCTGGCAGCAAAGGAGAAAATAAAGAACTTTTTAAGTCATCCTGCAAATACATCTGAACCTAAGGGGACTTAATATCCTCCTACACTGTGACATTTTGGCTTCCACAAGTTATAACATAATGTAAAAGGGGTATAAGCAAACAAACAACAAAAAAACACTCAGAATTACAGCTTCCGATCATTTCACAAAAATGGAAAGCTGCTGGCCTTGAGAAAACAAATTCCATGTGTGGTAAAAATCTTCACTGGCTTTGGCAGATTCTCTGCTGCCTATAGGGACTTCCCTAATGATTTCAGGACTTTGTCAAATTGCAGGTTAGTAGTTTTACAAATTTGGTACTTAGCAAAATTAAATAAGTGCTTTATATAATACAAAAAATCCCAACCAAACAGGCTATATCTGCCATGGTGTTCATAAAAAGGTTAGTTAAAAAGCAAATAAATCCTGTAAAGGAAATACAAACAATTATCAATTTGCATAAACTAATTTTAAGTATTGTCTAGCAGCAAACATAAAAATACCCTAAAACAAGCTGAACACAGTGAAACTCCAAAAGTATTCACTATCACTCAAGAATGACCTTAAGATACGTGGAAATAAATGTGCCCAAATACCATTTTTCTTGTACATAAAAACATTTACTAAAGGCACTTCAAACAACTTACACACGTGACAGAAATTATCCTTTCTTTGTTTGTGACAGCTTCAAGAATTATTTTTCAATGCCTGTTACACTGCAGCACTGATTTTTCACTTCCACTGTGGGTAATGCATTTTTCCAGCTCCATAACCCGTTCTGCATTCCAGTGAGTGCAAAATCTGCGAGTCACATTTTTCATGATTGCTTAAAGAAGGTCATGCTAGTCATATAGCAGTCTGGAAGACCTCTGGGGAATACCGTGTGCTGTAGGTTCTAGTTCTAAGGACTTCACTGTCACTGTCCAAGCTTGCTCGGCTGTGGCAGATGAACCTTAGGAGTTAAACGGTGGGGCCAGTTCCACGCATGCTGTGCTTCACCTAAAAAATCCACTGCGCAGGCTGGAAGGGCACACCCACGTGGGGAGAGCCCTGCCCAAATCTTCACTGGCGAAGCCTAGCCATGATGATGATGAATCTTTAGTCCCTAAGGAATGTCTATGCCCCACTATGCCTGCTTTCTCCTTACTCTACTGTTAAGAACCATATGTATCAAAAATAAAGATTCCTACACTGAAGTTACAGAAAAAGCAGTTTGAGGATTTTTAAGAAAGAATGAATCCCGGAGCATTTTAAGATTTTTCTGTCGTGGTAATATTCGTGCCTCTCAGATTCCCAGTAACACATTAAAGTCAGCAGTCTGGCCTTTGGCAGGTGGGAAGATATATTTTTCAAACAGGTTTACTGTTCAACATGCTGTTTCCCTGCATCAGCTCACTTGGGCCAAATATTGTACATGTGGATTTAACTCAGCTAAAGTCAGTCCTCTCATTCCATGACTGAATTCATAGTATTTACAGGAGTTCAAATGAAACCATACAAAAGCAATCTTCTTCTGACTGCATTAGCCATATTGCTTCTTTGAAGTAGCGTGAACAAAGTCCAAACAGCAAGTGTACAGCTTCAAAAACATTTCATAATCAATGAGACCAGGTTTATCAATATCAAAGTGAATGTTTAACTTCACTCAAGTACAGGACTATCTGGTATCAATGACATGGATTAGTGCTGTTTCTGTCATATATTGTTCAAAAGGGATTGAATGGTTTTATGGACTTAGGTCCAAAATAAGATAGAAGGAACAATTTGCTGTTACATGACATTAAAGCACCATGTACTCTGAAGGCACACTAGATGTTTTATATAGTACAATTTTATGTAGTAGAATAGACTTGGGAGCCAATTGGTAGAAGAAAAAGTAATGTGTTTGCTTTTGGAAAAAAAAACAAACACTCAGAAAGTCACTTGTGAGAAATGTCTCAGCTTAAGGTTTAACAGATTTTTCAAAAATAAAACTAACTAAAAAAAACCCCAAATTACAAGGACACACTCTAAATCCCTTTAAAAAAACAGATTCATACCACAGGAGCAATATGATGTGTCTTTCATCATTCAACTGTTTAGGGGTTTTATTCTATGACCTGAGATTTGAGGAATAGATTTGAATGTCCAATACTAAAATATTGATTCTCAGACCAAATCCTTGAAATCTGACAGGTATTTAACTATGTAACCACAATTATTAAAGCTCAAAGCTATGAATGTATATATAAAAGAACATGTGGTAACACAATCTTTTCCAAAGGAACTATCCCTTACTTTCTCATCTTTCCCAAAACAAAGGCACAATATCCCAATCTTTTGTTACTGTTTGAAATCCTATCATTCCTCCTGCCTTTTTTGAACATGGAAAATCATAGGAAGTATAAATGAATACTACTTTATACAAGGAAGTCATGCAAAAACAAATAGACTGAGTTAACATCTTCAAAAGAAATTTCTCTGCTGCAACAAGTGGTTAGGTAGGAGGACCACAAGTGAAGTACATACCAGATTCTACCTGTAGCTATCATTTTCACAGAGAAATGACTGATGATGTCAGGCTATGCCCATCATCAAATTTACTCTAATCTGAAATGCAATGTTGTCCACATGATGGAAGAAAATTAATTGAAGAATTATTTCAAAACAAAACAAAACAAAAAAAGCCCCAAGACCTATAAATTGCTGGAGTCTGGATGAGTAGTTTTGGATATCATTGTACGCTCCCTTGATCTTCTACTCTTGCTTCAGCATCTGACAGTGATGGCTCTTGGATATACAGCATTATAGTATATATCTCTTCATATTTATCCAGTGCTATCACTCATATGTTCTTATTGAAGACAAAGTGGTTGCTGTTGCCACTGATACTGTTATTATTATTGCTAATAACAATAATAATAATAGTAGTAGTAGTGGAAATAATAATAATATTCTCAGTGTATTTAATAGTGCTCTGGATCCTGGAGTTGCAATACTAATATGATGAAAACTAAGACTTGCATAAGCTGTTTTCCTTCTTATAGTGTTCTAAGCAAGACAAAAGAAAGATATGATAACTTTTTTAGGTAGAGCATATCTGTCCAAACCCTCAGTGATTTTGGTTTCATAAAAACCACAACAGAAACAAGTCATAATCAACCACCTACATTTCCTGACACCACCACCTTAAATATTTTGTCACAATTATCTCTGAGTTCCTATTTTTCTCTAATTATACTTTGTGTCTGTAGTTCCTGTACTTCAGTAAGACTTCTGTCCTTGTATTCCACAGATACAACTTTCTCAGAAAGATTCTTTATGCTTTTTCTTAGCCAAAAGCAGAATCAACACTTAATTTTTAGCTTTCTAATCATCAAATGCTTTTGAAACAAGTTTTTCCTTCAAATACAGTAATCTTGCAGATTCTGCATTCACTCTTTTCTGCTATTATTCTTATTTTTTAAAAATTTGCTTTAATATAACACTGATATATTTCAAGACGTGCTTAACTACTGGTTTAAGATAATAATGGCTCAAAAAGAACTCTTAATTTTACTGTTCAGCCTGAGAGGTCTTTACTTTTTCTTTTCCTATATGTCTATGAATAATTTCTACCTCCTCAGATATAAAACCTATGACTTATATCAAGTGATATGTCTGGTTCCTTATACTAAGGACATATCTCCACCTTGCACACTCTTCCAGCAAACCCTCTGAGAGACATAGCCTTTCCTATTCAAACACACAACCTGCACATTTCCCAGATTCTAATACTGAGTCTTCATTTGTGCAACATCTTATTCTTCACCCCTTATAAGTGCTATTTCACCTGCTTATTCTCTTTTCTATAATAGAGCTCTCTTCTCTGTAATAAGCAAAGATTTACTAAAATAATTATATGAGCTTTACGCTAGGGAAGGAAGAGTTTGAACAGTCCATTTTCATGTATCTCAAAAGTTCCTTTTACTAAAGTCCATATATCAATTTGACAGATGGGCAAGATGCAGCAAAAATGGTCATGAAACCCCTTTTTTTTTTTTTTTTACCTTTAGTAATCAATCCATAAAATTCTAAAATATTGTGGAGGGGAAGCATCCCTGAGAAAATTCTCTGAAAAGATGTACAACATAAAATCTATCACTCCCGTTATAGGCAATCAGAATGTTTATAGTCTTCCTTTAAGTACAAATTCATTCCTACACTTAGAACATAAAGTGAAAAGTACAGATAGAAAGCACTGCTGGAATATGATTGACTGGCTTCCTAAAGTATGTAATTTAAAAACTTGGGCACCTCATGGCATTCATGAGACTTCAAAGTAACTTTAAGAATTGAGTGAACTTTTTCTTCCTCAGATCACGAGAGTAGTTATTCTTTCCTTGCTCTTTTCATGTATAAATTTGAAGCAATCATTTATCCAACTAGTTCTAGGTTAGCTTAATCATCTTCCAGCTTCCTAGGTTACACAGGCATAGCAAAGGACAAAGACTGTCTTCCCAGACTTGTAGTCAGACATGATCTTTAACTGCAGTTCCCATAGGTAATAACCAAATAGTCCTCAGCAAACCCAAATTAAAATCTCATCTGCTACTTAGGAACACATATGTGATAGCATTCTTTGAAAAGAATGTAGATGCATTTATAACCTAACTTTTCAAATAGGATGAATATTCCTTTAAAAAATCTATACACATGTCGAGCTCCTGTGCTCACATAAATCTTCAGATTGAGAATGGTGTATTTAGGGAAAAAATAGGGTGGAGATCAACAAGGATATAAATTCCTTGTACTCTCAAACTGGTTAGTTACCACTGTGTTTAAGAATCGTCATGACTCAGTAATGACTACACACATTATTTCCTATACATGTTTGCATCAATTGTATTCTTAGTACATAGACTCATAGAAGACATAAGGGGACACAGAAAGCGTAAGTTTGTTGGATGCACACACTTCTCAGCAGTTCACCGCATAGGAGGACAATGTGAGACCCCACATCTTTACTCAGAGGTGACCATCAAAAGCAGGAATTGACACCTGACTCAACAGAGTTATGTTTGCTACCTTAAGGAAATGTAAAACAAAGTCCTAACAAAAGTAGAAGTTAATAAGGCAGAAAGAACTGAAGGAGAACAAGTAAATCTATCCAGATGCCTACTGACATTCAAGAAAAGAGATTAGCTAGAAAGCTAACACTTCTGCCAACAAGCGGTTTTCTCCCAACAGAAACCTGAATGGCATGTAGAAATATAATCTTCAATGTAATGCATACAAAGGCATCTTTCAGTTTTAATGCTGATGTCAGAAAACAAAGCACTTTTTTCTTTCATTTACTGATCAGTTTTAAGAAATACTTACACCATGTAAAATAGACAGCATGGCAACCAACTTTTTTTTTCTATTTTTAATTTACACAGATCTGAGCTAAGCATGCTTGCCAGGATTTTTCATCCAGGACTTCTTAGCAAATTTATAAATGGGTATTGTGACATGCTAACAAGTGTTTTATCTCCTCAGCACAATTTCAGAATATACAAAGTACAGCAAACCATCCTCTCCTTAGGAAATACCTAGATAAGCTTCAGAGCTTGCAACAACAGGTTGAGCGATGAAGATGTGTCTTTCTGTGACTACACAACAAAACTTTACATTGGAAAATCCAAAGCATTCCAACAAACTGGTTTTAGATCTCTTTCTTGACAGACAGATGAAGATCTGCTCGCTGCATTTCTATGATCATGGGTTTAATGAACACAGAATCACAGAATTCTTCGGCTTGGAAGGGACCTTAAAAATCACCCTGTGAGATGAGCAGTCACCTTCCACTAGATCAGGTTGTCAAAGCCCCATCCAACCTGGTCTTGAACACATGGATGAGGCAACCACAGCTTCTCTGGGCCACTTTGTTCCAGTGCCTCACCACCCTCACCATAACAAACTTCTTCCCTCTCTCTAATCTAGACCTACCCTCTTCTAGTTTAAACCATTCCCCCTTGCCCTATCATTCCATGTCCTTGTAAAACCACCCTCTCCAGCTTTCCTGTAGCCCCCTTTAGGTAGTGAAAAGCTCCTACAAGGTCTCTCCAAAGCCTTCACTTCTCAGGTTGAACAACCCCAACTCTCTGTCTGTCTTCACAGGAGTGGTGCTCCAGCCCCATCATCTTCAAATCCATCCTCTGGACTCACTCCAGAGGTCCATGTCCTTCTCAGGATAAGAACCACAAGGATGAAGGCTTTCTGTTCCAATTGTTTAACTTTCCTGCTACCATCTGCATTTTCAAAACTACACATAAGAAACATTGTGAATCATGCAAGGTATTCAACTCAGCAACTTGTAGTGCAGATCTAGCACATCTGTCATAACAAATATGTTCTACCTAGAAAACACCAGAAAACAGACAATTCTGGGAGACTGCATGAGTAAAAGAAGTCTGGATGAGAGTCAGAAGAGGCATAGAGAATATTTTGCTATACTACATAGTATATAAATCTGTTCATAATCATGGAAGATGCAGTGCATTTATGGTAGGTAGAGAGTGCCTGGAAAGCAGAAGGTTTGGGGAGGAAAGATGAAAAGGCATGACACTAAAATCCAAGTTTTTAAGAGTCAGTCAAATGACTTTCATTGAATTTAACAGGCTCTGGACTAAGAAGTTTTCTAATACAATGGACGGGTTATTTTGTGCTTAACATAATATTATATATTTGTTGGTATGCTTAGTGAATTATCTGAGGTATTGTGGATTCATTTCCACAAATCCCTAAAAAAAGGATTAATCTCGCAACACAGAAAAATGCATTCTCATATTTCATAAATAATACCCAATTAAGTCATTAGTTAACACATTTGTAAGCAGCTCTCTGTGTGATCACTGAATTTTCACATAAAACTGCCTACCCGTGCTGTAATAAGTCTGCAGAAATCTAAGTTTTCTAGGAGCAGCAGTAAAAGGAAACTGAATTTACAAATGACTGTCAGTGACAATCTACATTTATATACTATTAATCCAATATTTCGTCAACACAAAAGGCTGTAATTGCCTCAGATGTTTGACCTTGAAGCTACTAGATGTGAATTTTTGATTTTAGACAGCAAATTCAGAGGCCCTGCAGTTGCATAGTTCCACCAGGATTTCCAGCATGATCACTGCTCAAAATTTTATTCATAATAATAAATTATACATACACTATCAGAGCTAAACAGCAGATGGAAGGGCAAAAATCTGCTTAAGATCCAAAAGCTACATATTTTGAGGCAGCCATGAACCACAATCCTTAAATGAAAAGCAGCAGAGATTTTGGGACAACTTAGTGAAACCTATTTACTAAATGCAATGCAGTAAGATAGCATGTTTTTTAATAGCACTAAATTCAACCTGTCATTACAAGGCTAGACCTTAAACTTCTTCCTGCAACCTGTTTTGAAACGCTGGACCTTTATCTGTGAGTAACATGGGATTATGTTTCCACTCAGCATTTCCAGATGAAGAGAGAGGATCAGATTTTTTTTTTTTTTTTTTTCCAGGCAAGGTTTGCATTGGGCAGCAAGAATTCAGAGGGCAATTAAAAAGAGAAACTGCATTTATAAAGTTTCAAAAAGTGTCAAGTATTTGAAAGCACAAGCCCTTATTGTAACAAGCTACCACAACTTTTTGGTGTGTCATCACAGACTATACAGTTTATAGGCCCCAATTCAACTCTCTGCAGCAAAAGCTTCCCTCAAAATTGGATTCAAAGCCTAAAAATTAATGTCAGCACTTTTGAGAGACTCAGCTCTCACGCAGGCAGATTCTGTGAAACTGGAAGTCAAAACAGGAACTGAATTCCAGACACAATCCTGAGATACCTATTAATACACATTTTTATAAACAGGTTCCAAAATACTCTTTCTTCCTAGCAGACCTCAGCATTACCTTCAGTTACACGTCATATTGTGCATATATTTTCTTGTAATCACACTGTTAATTTCTCCAAAAGACACTAAATGACAGAAACAGGAAATTAAATGTATATTGCTTCAGCCCTCCGCTTCCAAACTATAGGATCATTGGCATATCCCTCTCTTCAACCAACTACACTGCTTACAGTTTAATGCATAAAGCAGCAAAAGCCACAGACTGACCACAAAGTACTTGAAACTACAATAGTCTTTTTCCTTTGTTATTTTTTTTTGTAATAAGCAGGTTTCACCTGCATGCAGCCAAAAGCAATCTTAGAAAGATTTCTTAAGCAATTAGCATGGCAGACTTTAATAAAGGGATTCAGTCGAGTTCTCAGAAGACAGAGCTCCAGCGTTTGCCTGTGTTCCCCAAACTTTTGAGATTTGTTATTTGATCTGGATTCAAACTCCCTAGCCTTACTTTTTTGCTAGGACCACTCCCTATCCCCAGCAAATCCCTTCCTTTTGCAGACAGCAGGCTAATTTTATTTCTGCAGCTATTCAGAAGGATCATATGAGATCTACTTGAACAAAAGGAATACGATGATAATTTTATGAACACAACACAAATGCTAATAAAGCATCCTTGATGTTCAGGAAAGTCTTTAATGTATTGGTGCAGGAAGATAAGGGGAGAAATGTTGCAGGGACTTTATGAAAAATTCACAAAAAACACAAAAAAATCCTCCATGTGCAAATATCTTCACTGATATTAACACCCATGTGCTGCTCCTTTACAGCAGATGCAATCTTCAACAAAAATGCTTCTGTTTAGCACTGAGAATCTTCTCCAAAAATTAAAATCTGCTCAAAGAAAGTGTAAACGTTTAAAGTCCAGAACTTTTAACAAACCAGACTCCAAAACTTCTCATTACAGATAAACATATTTTGGAACAGAAGTACAATTAGGTGATTATGAAGAAAAATTTTCTGCTTCCAAACTGTTTTATGATACCTTATATAGAAATGCTTTCTACATTTTTCTAAATAGTCATGAGGACAAAAACATTGCTCTCATCCTGCAGTGGTATGCAAACTTATTACAGTACACTAACCTTTTATCTTGTATGTGCCTGATAAACCCATGGGCACTATTTTTGATAATTTCTCATTTACACAATTAAAATAAGGTATCTCAGGTAAAAATATATAAATAAACTGAAAAAAAAGAGTATTTTATTTCCAGAATCAAATCTGTTTGGCATTTCATAAAGTGTCTTTCAAACCCTGGTTAAAAAAAACCCCTAGAAATTAAATTATGTGGGCCCAAATTTTTCTCACAAGCTGCACGAAGTGTAGCTAGTAAAATTTCTGGTATCTCTAAAATATCAGAAGAGTAACTACTGGCTTTTGCATAAAGTTCTAAGCACTAGCACAACTGTGCTAAATTCCACAGCTCAGGGAAACAGGAAACCTTTGGCCCACAAAATAACGAACATTTTATGGAGAGGAACATTGTTACTATGCAGTGACAGCACTCAATTTAACTTGGTCTCCTGACTTAGAGGACTTGTACATTCATCTATCACTGGCATTTCACAGATACGGAAAGGAAAAATAAAGAATAGAATCTTGAAAAACCTATATCTTACTTTGCTGTGTGTAATTAGAATGCAAGAAATTTCAGAGTTGTCTCAAACATTATTTCAGGAATTTAGCAATTTGGAAGTGTTTAAATGAAGTGGGAGTTTCCTGTATGTTTCCCTTTTGATTGCTCCCTCCTCTCAACTCCCCCCATGCCTCAAGTAATACAGTGCTTGTATTGAGACTTGCTGTAGCATAAGCCTGATTTTGATGCAAAATCTTCCTTCTCCAGGATATAGAGGAGGACTGTTTTTCAGGGAACTGTATAGCACTGTTCTGTCCTCCTTTTGATTCCGTTGAGATTTTTCAAAGTAAAAAAGAAGACAATATCCCCCTTTGTGAGATTCTGTATCTCTTTATATTTTAACTTTTTTCCCTTGATTTGAAACCTTATTTCTAGGTCTGCATATCTTGAGAAAAGTAGCAAGAAATATGGATTCAAACCCACAGCTGCCATAAGAAAGTTATTAATTAATTCTTTTTCTTCCTTTTGAGTCACTGTAATATTCCAAACATTCCTGAGAGTATAAAGAAAAAAAATTCTTTAAAGAGCCACTTTTCCCTGCACATTAACCACATGTTACAGAAAGGCTACAACTTAAGTTTTATATTACACAGGGAAATGAAAAAGTCACTCTCAATAAAAGATCCTTACTTAATTTGAAAGCATTTTTTTTGGTTGCTTCTGGACTTGAATAACTAGAAGATCTTATCTACAGACCCTAATAACTGTTCTTGCTCGAATCGAGAGACATAACAAAATTGCTAATTAATTCATGAAAACCAGTCCAAATTAGAAAGTTCAAACTAACCATCGCGTTTTCCTTCCCCTTTCACATTCAACTTCACCTCGTTAAGGAAACTTCCCTGTCTGACCATTCACGAGTCAGTCACACTCCAAAGGCCAGACACTTTCACTGCTGGGACCGAAGCCCTTTCACAGTGGGCGGCTCCAGTGAGCCCACGGGTGCCTCGCTTGACTCCCCACACACCCCATTCACATAGTGAGACCAGGTTTCCCATAGTGGAGTTGCAGATGTTTCATTCCATAAAGCAATTTATTCACGACACACTAACACAGAAACAGCCTGAGCGGGTGCCTTTAAGGAGGGACCCCCAACCAAGCATCCCCTGGGCTTTTACATCTTTTACAGTCCAAGTGTCCAAAGCTCTTGCTCATCTCTCCGAGTCTTCAGATCCTGCTGTCTCTCAGTGTCCATTCTCCTGGCTGCTCCACGAGTCCCGCTGTCCTTCGTCATGCAAAGGATCAGCAGTCCACGGCTCCTCTCGGGCTCTCAGCCACCCACATTTCAACCTGCAGCTCGAACTGCAGTTTGCAAACCCACCTACCTGCAACAAATGCATTCCTCAACGACTTTATAATCTACAAAGTCTAATGAAGCTACAGGCTTCTGAGAATGTGTATAGAACAAAATGTAGTACATTTCCCCTATAAAATAAAAACTGTGACTTCTTTTTTTGTCAGGCTTACTGAAAAGTAAAACCACTACTAGTTCTATGACACTCAAAAACCAATACATATCATCCACTGGGTCTACCTGAAGAGCACACAACAAAACAGGCAGCAGGATAAATACAGCACAGCTTTGTGTCACAAGGGTTGAAGGGGGTTACCTTGTCATAAATTACGGAATTGAGGTTACAATAAAATAAAGCAGGAAGGAAAGTGCCTACAGCAGCACACATCAGCCCATCTTCTTCAGTGCTTCTTGCTGCCTCTTCCTCTCTCTTAACTGCTCGTGAAGGCTTTACAAAAATGAGGACTGATGATCAAAGTCTGCTTTATCATTTGTGAATTTGGAAGATGTTGCAGCACAAAGAATGCATCCTTATTATAACCCGAACTGATGAAATCATAGAATTGTTATATGCTTCCAAAAAACCTGCATGTTTTGTTTTTCTCTTGTTAACAATTTTTTTTAGGATTGGTCTCTTCCTTTCCAGAACACAGAGTAATGGAACAATCCTCCTCTTGAATTTCTTTAAGTGACCATTCACCTCACACAAAATTTCTATAAATAATGTGTACCTTCATTTGTCCTATTTTATGTATGCTATTATCAGTATGCATTATATGCGGCTGCAAGTACATATAGGGCTATAAATGCCTGCATAATGTCAGCACGTCTGGCCTTTACGAGACGCTTGTCATTCCATCACATTTGATGTATGTGGGTTGTCACTATAATAGCAATGTCTTGTACATTGCATAGGAACAACTAGTGACTACTGAGCACAAGGCTGGGCTACACAACACAGCCCTTAAAGTTTGTTTGTGCTCCATATTTTAATGCACCTGAAATGATGATGAAATTAAGCACAAACACAGGGACTCCCACTTACCACCAGCAACAGACTGATTGGTTTGTCAAATAAAATAATCAACATATGTTTTGATAGAAATCAAACCAATGTTAACACACTACACACACCAAAAAGATTAATCTTTGCAAGGAAAGAGCGTTGACAACATTTGTCAGTTTAAACACTTCCTGGCAATAGCTCAGCTTGTTAACAGGCAATGAAAGACTGCTCTATTAAGCTCAGGGTGATGCTAAAATGGTTTCATATAAGACGATAGCAATTTTCCTTACCACCAAGTGAGGCTGCCTGTTGAGAAAGGCCATGACACGCTGCAGGTCTTTGCTATTCATAGGTATTGATTGTAATGAGGCAGACATTTTATTGCTATCCAGCATTATGGTGAATTGCATGAACAGCTATGTTTTTATTAAGACCTAGGAGTCATATAAGAAGGACTAAGACAGTTGCTTAGTTTAATGGCATTTCCTTTTAATTTTGCCTGAAGCGATGTTCCATACAAATAATAAAGTAGATTACACAATCCTTTGTTTTTAATTTAAAGCCAGCCTTTGCAAAGGAGAGGATTTAATAAATGCTACCTTTTAGAATTTGCCAAACTTTCACTTCCATGAATAAAATGTTTTTTCCAGATGAGAACTAGATTAATTTTTGTAGCTAAGTGCAATTCTTGAGTTCCTGGCAGTTGCACAAGTGTGTGGGAACCTCATCTCAGTATATATTGCAAGGAAAACATATTGAGGCATTGAAAAATAAGAAAGAACAATAGAAAAGAGTGTCCACTTACAGAGAGAAATGTAAACCTGATTAGTGTCCAGAGGAGAAGAGAGAACTGGCTTTTTGAACTCATTCTGCATTCTGCAGACTCCAGACATCATGCTGCAGAGTAGTATTTTTTATTTTGGTATCAATGTTTGCCAGTCTATCATAAATCTCTGTTGGAGGGATGTTTTAAACTCCCCAGTTTAAATATCCTGCTAGTCAAACCTGGTAAATTCAGGACATGGGATGAGTTTTATTCTGTTTCACAGAGGCAGTTGTATTTTAGTGCCTAGATAATCCCCTCTGCTAGAGGTGGGAGATCTCTGATAAAAGCAAGCCTCTCAAAGAAGTTCCTGGTGGAATTTATCAGCGAGATGCAAGACATTAAATACTAGCTGTTCTAGCTGATAGCATGTCTGCAATTCTGTCCTCTCCCATACCTAGAAGATCTGAAAGAGATCTCTGCTTTAACGTTGCACTGTCTCCATAATTTCCTACTTTCAGGTATTTCAAAGGAGGCATTGCACTGAATTCTGGTCCAGATTATTTGTCCTTAGCATGCATATTTCTTGAGAAGTTGTCAAGAGTGCTTTAATCTATTACATCAAACATCCTCCTTCTATCAGAGTGCAGATGTCTGGCTCATAGAAAGGGCTCCATCAATTCCACAATGAAAGGAAGCCCTTTCCAGAGAAAGCTACAAGTTGTCATCCACAGGTACAGAGAATAAAGCTAAAAGATAAGCCATTCTTGGTCACTAAATAATGATGCCTGATAATTTTCACATTTAACACAAAGTGATCTGTTTTAGTAAGCACCTTTTTACAATTTCGAAGTACTGTGTTGGATTGCACCCATGCTGATGCAGTTTCACTTCAGTGATTCCTTTTGATTTAACAGAATCAGACCAGTGTTAAGACTGTTGTAAGGCCAATGTGAGAAGGACCAGCAGTCTACGTAAATTAACAAGTTTTGGAGTCAGTCTCAGTCTTTATATGGCTGGATGTTCATATTGATTTCTCCATTTATATGTGAGCAAAGTGATACTTTGCATTCAAGACTTCTTCACAGTTTTCATTGTCATCATTATGTATAAAGATGTATCTTGAGACTGGTAAGATTTCACCTATATATTCTTGTATTTTCTCTTCCTTTGTTCTGTCATCAGAGAAGAAAACTTAAACAAAAGAGGTGGAGAACATAGAGAACACTAAATTTCAATGTGGAGCACAGAGTCCAGTGCCCTAAATCTGGCTACAGTGACCAACATTTATGAAATTTAAGCTAAGTTCGAATTTTAAAGTGTTTCTTCTAGAGCCAATGAAGATGGATATATGCAGTCTTCCTCAGAGCATCTTAAGCCTTAACTTTCTCCTCTAATAGTAGAGGACTATAGTCAAATACCCTTCCAGCTGCAGTGACTCAAGCACGTGCCTAAAGTAAAGCATGAGAATGGCCTGTGTTCCTGACAGTTAAGAGTTCATGTTTCTTTGTATGTGTAGGTTTGGTACCAAAATTATATTTTCAATATTAATTCATATAGATAAAGGTGAAACAGTATTTTCCCATGGTTAGAGAACAACACTAGAAGCCTTAACTATGAAAAGTCTTGATCTACTATTAAATTTACCAAATTACTGAATATTAATTTATTATTAAATAGTAACTTGATGTTTACTATAACATATTTTCTTGATTTACTATTCATTATGGGCCTTCTTTTTTTTTTCCCTCACTGCAAATAATAACTTAGTTCCACCCTTTATCAGTGAGGATCTATGCACACTTAACCATGTGGTCTGTTAGAAAGGATCAGGGGTTTCGAATCCCAAACCCAAGCTTTTGTTACTCCAGGAGAGTAGCAGCTGTTCCCATCCTGCTCCTGCCCCATTGCTGCCTTAAACACAACTAGGATACAGGACAGTTACTTTAAAAGTCCTTTTTTTTTTTTCTTAGTGCACAGACTTTGGTGAAAAGACTTTCAAATATCTCTAATGATACAAAAGAACTTCCTCCAAGGCAGTGTATACCACAGCCCTTAGCACTAGACCTCTCACTGTCATCTACACCTTCAGGATTATTAGCACAAGAGAATTGCCTATACACAGCAGATTTTATTCCTGCTATGTTATTTCTATTGTAGAGCACATGCTTGCACAATTACTTTTTTGAATCTATGGAAATACATGCTGCATAGCAGAAGGCAGATCAACCTCTGTTTTTTTTAATAAATGATCACACTGACAATTAAAATTCCTGGTGACAGGCGAATTACTGTTAAAATCTATGACTGATTTCTAGCAGAAAACTCTGGAACAGCAGGGAGTAAAGCAGCTAGCAGAAAACCTTATTAAAAATCAAGGTAATAAACCTTTTGCAAATATCAATTTTAATTATTTTTAAATTATCTTTTCCTCTTCCATCTCTTTCATATGGCTCAATCATGTAAAAAGTTAATAATATTTTATAATAAAAAACATTTACTGTTCTTTTTTTTTCATCATCTTTAGAGGAGGTTTTCAACAATATGAGCCATTACACTAAAATGGTAATTTCTTCAGCCATCAGTGCACACAGCTGTTTTATAGTTAAAATGCTTCCATCAGTAGAGGTTTTTTTACACAAATACAGAAACTTTTGGAGCATGATTTTGCTAAAAGCTTTTTATTTGTAAAAAACAGTTTTTAATCTCTAATAATATCTAGGCTGTGACTGGCCAATTTTTATGCTATTAGTAGGCTTCTTTCCTAAAAATTTTTTAAATATCTGAAAACAGTAAAATAAAAGCTTCTAAAACACATAGAAGAAGTTGTGGAACCAAAGTGCCCCGGCAAAAAGACATATGAAAAGGAAAATCCTTCTTCAAAGACTTATGACATTTATTTTCATCTCGTACTCTTCCTCTCCCACAGGCTGAGAGGAATTTGGGCAAGAAAAACCTTATAAGGTCCTTTTTTTGTGAGCTGAGATACAGAGCATCTTCATTTTCACAGGAGAAAGATGCAGCAAATTTTTAGAAGTGATTTGTGTAATAAAAGAAAAAGTGTCACAGGGACCACTAAAAACTGACACACAGCAAGGAAACATAAAAACCTCTGGGTGCTTACCATTCTAAGTTTCATTCATCTCTCTTTCCAGAAGTGCTTTTTACTTACATTCTAATGATCTTTAAATAGGTGGTAAATGAAGAATAATGTACTCTGTGATGACTGAAATTGGTCATCTCTAACTTGTGACTCACAATAAACAGATTGTGTATTAAACAGTGCACCACAGTCAGGTGTGTAATTCCATCTCCTCTAATTTATTTATGTGCCTAGAATATATCCCGGTCTTCTTCAGGTTTTCTTGCCATCAAAATGACCATTGTAGTTGAATTTGAGAAGAGACTGACCTGCTCAGAGGTAGATAAATGAGTAACTCCTAACAACAGCTTTATGATTGCTTTGACCTTTGCAGGGGTTTAATGAAATTACTGAGCAGTCTGATCTTTATACCATTTCTTTTTCATGGCAAATAATTTCTTTTTCTAGATGGGACATGAAGCCAACTGACCAGGGGTGTACCTTTAATACATATTAAATACATGTCTGCATGCAACCAGACAGATGTAGACCAGCTTCTTATGAAGAAAGACCACTTAATTTACCAAAATATCCAGACAGGGACTTAGCATTTCCCAACTAATGCATTTTAAATTCTTACTCTTGATTCAGATGCTTTGACTTTCAAAGCAAGGTATCTCCTTATCAGCAGCTGAGGATGGTGGGTTATAGCCCCTTTCCTGACATATGATGAAGGCTGCAGGAGACATCCAGCACTGGAGATGTTAGCACTGATGCCAATACTGAGTGTGTATCTGAATGCTACCCACAGCACATATGGGCTGTGAGGGACTCATATGTAAGAAGGCTTTCAGTGGGATGCCACAGCCAGCACTTTTCAGCCAGACCACCAGCATCCTCCCTCCTCATCTCAAACACTTCCCAGGAACTTGACATGACTGGTTTGATGTACTAAATGAAATGCCTTCGCAGACCTCAAAAACTAAGGAAGCCTTGGGCTCACAATCCTGTGCAACACATTCAAAAAGTTCAGCAAAAAATAACTGGAGATTGCATGAGAGAGAAAACTTGCTATTTACAGAATGAGTTTATCAGAATTAATGTTTTTTGTAGTAAAAGCTGTTGTACATATGAGCTCAATTTGATGCTGCATTGTTTAGTGGCAGACAGTGATAATACAAAACATAATGCAATTTACCGCTTCATTTCTTCATAAAGTCTACCCTGAAACATTTACTGCTCCATGTTACAGTACAGAAGGAGTTCAGCAAAATAAGTAGGTAATCTGCAAAACTATAAATAATGCTCTCTGCTTTCCTAAATAATATTTCACACTCTAGTGAAATTTTCATTTTAATACCAGATCTGACCTGAACTATTTGCCTAAAATTTCTAAACTTGAGTTAGTCACCCTGGACAAGATTTGTATTTATTGTTTTATCTACAGATGAAATAGACAGCACAGTCTGCTCTACCTGTGGACTCTGACAACTCAGAAAAATTTTAGAAAGTGCAATTTTGAGGTTCTGATTTTGTTTTTAATTACAGCATTTCAAGTGATGAATTTTGATCAAGTTCCTACTCAGGTATCAATTACAAAGGATATTATTAAAACCATGAGATTTTAAAACAAAGCAACATTAATGCTTTATGGGTTTCATCTGCTTTCCAACTTTTTCACTTACAAAAGCAAGATTCCATTACTTCAGCCCCAGAATATAGAAAACTATACATATTCTTGCCCACACACAAAACAGCATACTTCCTTTCAGACACTGGAGAGAGAAAACACATAGTCTTTCTGACTTTTGGGCAGCATGGTAGGTTGATAGCCTCTTCTACTTGCTTCTCTATCACGCTCCAGAAATCCCCTGGACAACTTGCCAGGCATGAATTTTGTGGTTGACTATTTTTATATTCCCCTTTCCTCTTCAACATCAGTTGTGGAAAATACATTTCTCTTTCAATACCTCTGTAAGAAATGGTAAAAATTTAACTGTTTCAGTTAAATTGCATTTTGGGACACCAGCTAGTGTCTGTGTAGAGTACTGCATTCCGACACATGGTAGATTCAAGTCAGACTAAGGTTAGTAACCTTTGTTCTGTATTCTGTTGCATAGAGTAGATCTACCTTTAGCAGTCTACAAAAATGGATTGAATTCACTAGAAATTGTAAAAGATAGAAGATGAATGATAACTCTAGAGTCAAAGGTGTCACTTCACAGGAAGACCTCATACTTCATTGAAGATTTTCCAAAATAGAAATTGAAAACACATATTCACAAAGACTTAAATCTGCACAGTCCAAAAGATGATAGTTTCAGTAAGATGTGAGAATGAGATAATAAAAAGAACGAGGTAGATGGAAACCAATTTGCAATCATAAAGATAACCACTTGTAGCTACTACCACAACTGTTCCTTTTGATTCCAGATGATTTGAGTCTACTGCCCATTGACAGGTGCTCAATTTGAAAGAAGCTGGTCCTGAATTAAAAGCTCAGTTTCAACAGTTCAAATATCTATATTGACCCTATGCAGTTTAGTTTCAAGACAAAGTTATTGAAAGCAAAGCGACATTCAAAAGCCAGTGGTTGGTAACTAGCACAAAACATAAGTATTTTAGCTGTAAATGCTTCATTCCTGTTGGTTATACTTTCCATCTTTTTATGTATAGGTACTCACTGACTTAAACAGATCTAAATTAATTGATTCAGTAACTTCAATTAACTTCACAATCAAAACACAAAGGACTCTACATGCAGATTTAAGTTTGAGTAGTAAGGATGTAGAACCATCCCCAGACCTAAACCATATTGTCATACTGAAGATACTTCTGTAGCTCTGGAAATACCTTTCAATGAAGTCATCTTTGGTGTGTGATGCTCCTGAGCTGAAAATTCATGTAGGAACATTGCAATATAATGGTCAATTAACACTTAAATCCTTTAAGTATTTCATCCATATTAATCCCAAATGAGTACCTCATAATTAATTTTATTAAAGCAAATTCCAAAGGAATTGGTAATGATTAAATTGTTATTGTAGAACATTATTATTATTTTTATGTATTTGTGTGGGGTTTGTCTTCTTTCTATACTGTATCTTTAAAAGTATTTTTCAGTGTCAGTGGCCCAGCCTGACTTAAATGAGAGGCAATACCTAGATATCTAAAATTAGGTGACATAAACCCAGGTCTCAGAGTCTAATATGAATGTCACTGATCTGACAAAATTCTTCTTGTTTCCCTTTCTGATTGTCTTTAAATCCTGCTCAAAGATTTTTAAAAATGTTAAACTGTCTGTATGTACATAAGTTCCAGAATAGGGAATTAAGAGACAAGTATCTTGACTGTCCTTTCAACCCATTCCACCCCTACCTTTGAATATGGAGCATTTAGGGCTGAATGCTTTGTGACCTCTGAAAGAACATGTTGGTATTTAAGTAACAAATACAAACCAGAGATAACGCCTCTTTTCTAAATTTATCATTAGGTCCTTCGTATTTTAGAGATTGCAGAATTCTAAGTTTGAAAATTTTCTTAGTTTACTCATCTTATAGTAATGTTACTGTTTTGGATACTTTGGCAAAATGCCAAGTATAAACCAAAGGGACAAAGGCTCCCTTCTTCTCCACCCTGCTGAGAAAAGGAAGAAGGAAAAAAACTCCAAAACTTAAAACAGGTTTATTAAACAGACACTGACTGTGGCGGAATGGCTTCTCAGAGAACACACCACACAAAATGTGGGAGTGAATCCAAAAAGTATTTATTAATGGAGGAACCTGACCTTTAAAGGGTCGATTCAGGGAGGGGCTTGGGACGGGGTGAAAACACAGAAGAGATTGGGTAAAACGTGTGTTGGTAACTGTTAACATCCAATGAGAGGAGATCTGAGGGAAGAGCGTAGTAACTTGGTCATGACAGGTCCAGGGGAGGGGCAAATTGGATAACTGACAACCCGAGAAACAAATGGGGGAACACCTGTAACTGACCAATAGGGGATTGGTGTTGGACAGGCTGAAAGACGGGCGCACTTCTGTCGGACTACTGGTCATTCGGGGCATAGGAGACATCCCCAGGAGGTCCGGCCNGAAGCGATCCCCAGGAGGTCCGGCCCCTGCCCAGACTGCCGGTGGTCTCTGGACGCCATGGCAGCACCATGCTGCTCATGGCAGTCCCCCGTCACCCATGCCACACAGCAGAGGCACTGTGGTGCAGGGAGGCCACAGTGTTGTCGCTGGGTGATGACAGCAGTGGCAGGTGTTGCGNTTGTAGCTACTACCACAACTGTTCCTTTTGATTCCAGATGATTTGAGTCTACTGCCCATTGACAGGTGCTCAATTTGAAAGAAGCTGGTCCTGAATTAAAAGCTCAGTTTCAACAGTTCAAATATCTATATTGACCCTATGCAGTTTAGTTTCAAGACAAAGTTATTGAAAGCAAAGCGACATTCAAAAGCCAGTGGTTGGTAACTAGCACAAAACATAAGTATTTTAGCTGTAAATGCTTCATTCCTGTTGGTTATACTTTCCATCTTTTTATGTATAGGTACTCACTGACTTAAACAGATCTAAATTAATTGATTCAGTAACTTCAATTAACTTCACAATCAAAACACAAAGGACTCTACATGCAGATTTAAGTTTGAGTAGTAAGGATGTAGAACCATCCCCAGACCTAAACCATATTGTCATACTGAAGATACTTCTGTAGCTCTGGAAATACCTTTCAATGAAGTCATCTTTGGTGTGTGATGCTCCTGAGCTGAAAATTCATGTAGGAACATTGCAATATAATGGTCAATTAACACTTAAATCCTTTAAGTATTTCATCCATATTAATCCCAAATGAGTACCTCATAATTAATTTTATTAAAACAAATTCCAAAGGAATTGGTAATGATTAAATTGTTATTGTAGAACATTATTATTATTTTTATGTATTTGTGTGGGGTTTGTCTTCTTTCTATACTGTATCTTTAAAAGTATTTTTCAGTGTCAGTGGTCCAGCCTGACTTAAATGAGAGGCAATACCTAGATATCTAAAATTAGGTGACATAAACCCAGGTCTCAGAGTCTAATATGAATGTCACTGATCTGACAAAATTCTTCTTGTTTCCCTTTCTGATTGTCTTTAAATCCTGCTCAAAGATTTTTAAAAATGTTAAACTGTCTGTATGTACATAAGTTCCAGAATAGGGAATTAAGAGACAAGTATCTTGACTGTCCTTTCAACCCATTCCACCCCTACCTTTGAATATGGAGCATTTAGGGCTGAATGCTTTGTGACCTCTGAAAGAACATGTTGGTATTTAAGTAACAAATACAAACCAGAGATAACGCCTCTTTTCTAAATTTATCATTAGGTCCTTCGTATTTTAGAGATTGCAGAATTCTAAGTTTGAAAATTTTCTTAGTTTACTCATCTTATAGTAATGTTACTGTTTTGGATACTTTGGCAAAATGCCAAGTATAAACCAAAGGGACAAAGGCTCCCTTCTTCTCCACCCTGCTGAGAAAAGGAAGAAGGAAAAAAACTCCAAAACTTAAAACAGGTTTATTAAACAGACACTGACTGTGGCGGAATGGCTTCTCAGAGAACACACCACACAAAATGTGGGAGTGAATCCAAAAAGTATTTATTAATGGAGGAACCTGACCTTTAAAGGGTCGATTCAGGGAGGGGCTTGGGACGGGGTGAAAACACAGAAGAGATTGGGTAAAACGTGTGTTGGTAACTGTTAACATCCAATGAGAGGAGATCTGAGGGAAGAGCGTAGTAACTTCGTCATGACAGGTCCAGGGGAGGGGCAAATTGGATAACTGACAACCCGAGAAACAAATGGGGGAACACCTGTAACTGACCAATAGGGGATTGGTGTTGGACAGGCTGAAAGACGGGCGCACTTCTGTCGGACTACTGGTCATTCGGGGCATAGGAGACATCCCCAGGAGGTCCGGCCCCTGCCCAGACCGCCGGTGGTCTCTGGACGCCATGGCAGCACCATGCTGCTCATGGCAGTCCCCCGTCACCCATGCCACACAGCAGAGGCACTGTGGTGCAGGGAGGCCACAGTGTTGTCGCTGGGTGATGACAGCAGTGGCAGGTGTTGCGCAGCCCAGTGGCAGGGGACATGCCCGGGCAGGACTGATCCAGCCTGGGAGAGATGGCACTGGTGCCTCCCTTTGCCAAGGTTCATTAGGAGAAACTGCAGGGGGACACATAGCGGGGGGAGGAACATGGGGGGCGCAAGAACCGCACAGGGGGAAACCGTGCAAAATCTGTCAACATTCGAACTTCGGGAACTTCAGTTCCCACTGACTCTGCTGCTTCTCCATCCTCCTCCATCCATTGACAGCAACACTGTTCCCATTCTTGATATGGCATTTGTTTCCCTACATTTATATATTTATACAGAAAAAAAAATGAGAAAACTACAATATAACACACACTTACACAAGTTAGATAAAACAATAATCCTCT
>VWZD01002247.1:15304-39073 GCA_013396695.1 Sakesphorus luctuosus | reverse complement strand
TGATACAAAAAAAAAAAAAAAAAGGAGCGAGGGGAGGAGAGGGGATGTTGGGCAGAGTCTTATATAATACCAAATTATCAAATGACAAGAGACTGGAAAATTAGCATTATGATAGAAAGCACCTGGGGATTTATAATGGCTTCCTAAATGTATGCTTATAACTACCTGTGCATGCCTCTGCCGCAGAACAAAAGCAGTTTCACTTTGGATTTGTTAAGTAACAAATATTTCACATGAGACACTGGAAGTATTTAGTTTCTTTTACTTAGCATCAGTGGACCTTTTTCAGTGTTTTGGGGCAAGTTAGTCTAGACAAATTGAAGAGCCAAAAAGAAAAGATGATGCTCAAACAACAAAACATGTCATTTTAAAGAAGAAAAGCCAAAAGGAGCCCATGAGGTGCTGCCAAGAGGAAGTGGCAGCAGGAAGGAGCGAGAGGAGAGGTGTTTGACTAGTGTGGTAGAAGCTGGAGTAGAAAACACAATGATCCTTGTGTTCCTTGTGGCCAGAGCAGATAAGAAGAGATTATCTTAATTTGCAGCAAAGAAGATTTATGTTTGATCTCAGGAAAAGCTTTCTCACTTTAAGAACCGAATATACACCAGCATCTGTCACATATGGATGTTCTTGATCCTGCTTTCAGTATAGGTGATGAATTAGATGATCTCTTCAAGAAGGTTTGAGCTTTACATTTCTGTGATTTAATGATCTCAACTGTGTGAGAAACTTATAAGCTGGGATATGAATATTTGTTTGTAAACAATAGTTTCTACTGCAAATAAGCCACAAAACTAAATTGTACAATACCAATTAATATGCACTAATAATGAAATGAAGTGTTCCTGAATTATGAATGAAAAGCTTACTGTTCTTTATCCTATTTCTAATCCTGTGAACCATTCAGTCTTATGCCTGTCTGGCTGCATCAAAGCAGGATTTCTGTGACAAACATTGTCAGTACTGTCATCACAAATGCTGAACTCATGACTTAAAAAATAACATCACTACAAAGTTTGTTATGGAAGGCTAATAAACTATTGTTACCCCATCACTGGAGCTGTACATAAATTCCAATGTGTTTTCTTTCATTTGTTTATTACTGCAATAAGTTTTTTTTTAATGCAGGATTTCTGCGGAAGTATCCTGAATATTAGAACAGTATCAAGTAAATCCCATACATTTTCCTATTACTGAGAAAGAAGATGGAGTATTTAGAGCAATGAAGTTTCTTGAATTTAGTGGGAGCAGTGGCTGAAGTTAGTGCCTTGAGAACTCCTGAGGGAGGAAAGTTTTTTAGGATTTCTGGTGTAAATTAGGCATATTTTTGACTGGCATGTTTTTTGACAAAACAGAGTGGAATAGCTTCAAGAAAAAACCAAAATAATAGAAGCTTTTGAAGGCCAAGACTTACGCAGTATAGGCTAACAACATTAAGGTAAGTGAATGCGTATTATACCTGCAGCTGGATGCAGACATGCGGGCAGGTTCTGCTTTCTGTCCTTAAAATCCATTTTCTAGTTCCTTTATAAACTGGTGTCAACTAAGTGGAATCTCTTCTCCTTTTTTGGGTCGAGTATGTTTTAAGTCTTCTTCTCATGCATGGTCTCAGCAGAGAAATAACAATAGTAATATTGAAAAAAACCCCAACAAAGAAACGTGCTAAAATCAATCTCTCTCTGTCTCACTGGGAATAAATACTGTTTCTGTGTTGTCTGGGCCCAACTTTTCCTCCTGCCAGTGTTTCTGTGCTTCCCAGGTGTTGCTGCTGGCCACAACATCAGCACCTGCTGCACACCAGTGCCAACACTACCACTCGCCTCCCTCTCCTGAGAAGCAGACAGTCTTTGGTACAGATGACACTCTTCTGCCAGTGGATCAGCACATTTCCTCTGCAATAAGCTAAATGTAATTCTGAAATTCATACCCATATGGAAAGGAGAGTATGCAATAGCCATTTTACTGCCCACTGCCAGCAGCTAATTGCACAAGTATACACAAAAAGCATATATATCTACCAGGAAAATCTGTTAAAAGACGTATGGTTTATTGCTATTTCCCAAAACATTTGGAGAATTAGAGTAATAAGCATAAAGTAAATGATGTATTTTCATCTTATCAGGCAAAATTAAGGTCTGCCTTCTAATATATTCGTCATCTTTCAGGAGGAAAGCCTATTCATTTCAGTCAAATGGCCTGAGAATTAATGCAGCATTCATCCGAAGCAGCAGAAGTATTCAGCTGTTAATAAAATCAACAAGCTTTTATCAATGAGATCAGATGCCCCTTTCAATCTTTAAACCAATTTATTGTCAGGTCATATATGACAAGATAAGATCCATGCTTGAACCTTCACACAAACCAAGTGAGGAAATGCACAGCTACATGCAAACAATTATTAGGAAGCACATCTGATTCTATAAAAATTGTTTAGTCTTTGATTGGTGGTGTGGGAAGGGGTGAGAATGATTCCTAAGCAGGCACATTTTTCATTTACTAGCCAAGACTGCATGAAGAAAATATTATTTGCATCCTGTTTATTAATGACATAAATGAGAAACAAAATGAAAAGTAAACATGTATTTAATAGCCTATAAATGTCTTGTCCGTCGGAGACCACCAGCCTTTTAATTTCAGTTCCCATAGAACTGGCTGTATATTTTTGTTTGCATTAAGGATTTAGGGAATGGACCATTTAGTAGACATAAGTGTTCCACAATGATTTCTAGATAAACAACACTGATAAAATGTGGTACTTTTTATAATCTAAGATAATTGTTCAATTTGCAACTTAATTCAATAAATCTACCTTTCTTATTCATAGACTAGTCACCACCAAAAAAATATTTTTTTCTTTTTATCTTTTGGTCATTATTCTGTAATCCATTTAGCAGAAATATTTGGATTACATAATGATATACTATGCTCTGAAATGTGACCAAATTTATTCTTATGCAATGAATAAAAGCACATAAAATAAAATATGTACAGAAGAGGATCTGAATAACCTCTAAAAGCCACTTTCATACAATATTTTTCAACACGTGGTAGGCAAAAATCAGTCAGTAGCAGTGTTTTTGATAAGGATCTGTGTTACAGGTCTATAGAGATCAAGAGCAGCACTATGGGAACATACTAAAAATGTTGGACCAGATGATCCTTTGAGGGCCCTTCCAATATGTATTATTCTGTGATTTTAAAGAGAAAAAAATCAAACATGAACCATTCATTCAGGTTTGAATTAGATACCTAAGCTCCTTCCCAGCACAGAAACTTGTCATATGCCAATCAGAAAGCTGAGGAATGTCCAAAGAAAGTAGAAAAGTAAGACTTCATATTAATCTATTACCCTCTTTTTCCAAAAGCTGACACATCACAATCTGACAAGAAAACCAATGCCTCTGTCAGCACTACAACCATTTTGCTTGGCTTGGAAATACCTCCTGAAAGATGAATTGCTCAGTATGCTTTGAATAGCAAAGTAGGCCATGCAGAAGAAGCAATCCTTTTATTTTCTATTCTTCATTTCACAGAAAGGCCTCTTGCCACTGAATAAACCTAAATTAAAACATGCAGCTAGTTTTGATGAGTCAAGGGGCAGCAAGCCAAATCCATGGTGCTGAAGTCCAAGGAACCCTTCTGATTAACCTCCATGGCTTTTGGTTTATACCCTTTTTATCCTGAACAGCCAGGAAGGCCTAGGAAAAGCTATGCATTCTTTTTTCCTGAAAAAGAGGTTCTGACTATTCTTGATTAGAAAAATACTGTAAATAGCACTTGATCATTGATACCTATGAGGCTTTATCATAACTCCATACTTAGCTAGAAGATGTTTTGAAAATTTCATTGAAAACTTAAAACACAAAATTAAAATAGTTGGACATGTCTACTAAAGTAAACTAACTTTAAAAACATGATCTCTTTGCCATCTACATGAATGACTTTGCCAAATGAAACATGGTTCAGTTTACAGTCCCTATTTGAAGAGTATGATTACTACATTCCATAATCTCAGACAGTATCACAGAATTTAATTTGTTGCATTTGATTCAAACATTCTATTTTAAATAATTCCACATTAAAACTACTCTCAAAAAAGTGTGGGAAAAGAAAATTAATTTAAAAAAATAAATTTTGAAATTTAAAGTTAAATGTTTTTCTCTCCATATACTTGACCACATGGCCACAAGTTTTCAGAAGATACAAGTTATATAAGCTCTGCTAGTTTGTTTAAATTCATACTGCATTTAATTTGGTATATAAATGCTTGAAAATCAGGAGCTTGTCATGTTTTACATATTCTAGAAAACAGCTTGGATCTTCGTTTAGTTTCCTAACCATACTGTGTCACTGACTAACTCGTGCTTCTGTGTCACTAACATATTTCCATTTCATTTAATAATAACTTCTCTTTGCATTCCAATAATATTTAAAATGTTTTACCAAGTAGGTTTCCGTTGGAATTAAAATATTACAACTTTATGTTATCCTGTCATTAAATGCAGAATCTGCTCAACTCAATCAATCCTCCCATAAAGAAGCTGAAAACTGACTTTCAGAAGCACTCATTTTTAAATAGATTTTTTAGGAAGAAGAAAAATATCTCCTTAAATGATACAAAAATATAGGTTATGCATGTATATTTACCTCTATTTATGCAAAATATAATATAGCACTAATGAAGTGTTGCGTTTTCATCAGGTAAAATGACAGAAGTTCTGAATGGGAATTTATCTATCCCAATGTTTATACCATAGGCATCTACATCTAAGAAATTCATTCTAGACACTTTTTTCTAATCACAGAAGTAGGCATCTCATCCTAATGCTGACCAGATTAACAGTGTTTGAGAGGTGTTTATTTGTTTCTATTAAATGTCATTTACAGTTACCACACTGCTCATCTCTAATCCAGACATCTAAAGCCAGGTGACAAGAGCTTTTTGGGTCCCTGCTCCTTTGTCAACATTACTCCTTAGCCAACAGAACCTTAGTTTCTGGCAAAGGCAAAAGGCAAGGTTCTTCTGAAGAGCACTGTATAAACTAATATACTTGGAATATTTCGTCAAGATAGAATTTAAAATGTATCCTATTTATCAAACTGTAAGAAGAAAAATAAAGGCTTTTACTTATGTTAATCCCCAGTAGATTTTTATCTCTGATAAAAATGTTTATATTGTCTGAGGATTTTAGACCTTTTGCTGCAAGCTTTATCATGTAGAATGCAAAACAGGTAACAAAGGTTTTCACTAAACAACACTTAATGGACCCTGTATTTTCAGTGGCAAAAGGAAAACAGGTAAAGCAAGAAGTGCATCACCAATTCACATAAATCAAATTCAACAAAATATTCAACAAAATTTGCGGACAAGGAGGCACAGGAATTACCCTCATGGGACACAGTTTAGGTGGACCAGCAAACAGATGCTAAGGAATAGTTTCACCAACCTTCCTTCTACTGGGTCTGTAAACAGGGAAGATCACAAGCTGCATTCTTATTGTCCTGAGAAGCTCCTTGCATCAAAGGACCTCAGTGCAGCAACCCTCAGGAAGTCTAAGGATTCTCTGCAGTGCTATTTTTTTAAAAGCAAAAAGACTAAGTCATAACAATAATTAATTTCAAAATATTGACTTTGGAGAGCCTCCTGTGAAACATAAAGAGTACTCTGCAGGAAGTGTAGTGAATAAATGGGATGAAATGGTAGTTAACAAGTGCACTTTTTTTCTCATCCATGCTTATAAAACATAATTAAACCCATCTTATCCTACAAAACATCATCATTGATAATACTTCCAATTTCATTTCTGGCAGAAGTTGTCTGACTATGGGCTTTTAGTATACAACAATGACCACATCACTAGATTTTATTACCCTACTTAAAACCCTTCTAACAAAAGATGAAGACAAACTTTACAAGATTCAGCATTAGTATTAAAAGCAAAATTATGTTCAAGAAGTGAGGAGGGATTATAAACAGATAACCTTATAAAGCTATTGATGGGGAAATCCCACTTGTGTGAAAAGTAAATGACCAAAGTTCCCTCTATTATATCTCGAGAGTATGGAGTAAATGCCAGCTTATCATCCGAGACCATAGGCTATATCCTGGTATGAATAACTAACTTACTGATGCTGAAATACCCAAGTGCAAGATGTAATTGAAAATATGTATTTTAAAGGCACAACTAGAAAATATGCTATAGCTGCACTCACATGGTTGGGGTCTTTTTCCCTCTAAATTCAAACTGAAGGTTTTTATCCCTTTTCCCATGTGTGCATACAAAAATTATTTTTCTCAGCAAGCCAGCTTCATGCAGTAAAGAAGATTATTAAACATTCTAGTATTCAGTATTGTATACATAGTCAAGTATCTGAAATTTCAAATTTTAAACAGGTAATTCCAAAAAATTCAGATTTGTCTTAGGACTTTTTTTTTCCTCAAAAGGTGCTTTGTACGTAAATACAAAATCATTCCACAGAAAAACTGCACGAATATAGGAATAATTTTAAAGAAACACATCTAAATGACATGCCAAAAATAGACAAAACCTATTTATTTGGGAAAAAATATATCCATGTCCCCATATTTTATTTTGGTTTTCCTCAACTTTGATGTTTTTCTGGATATTTATGACAATGTGCTATCAGACAACATCACAGTAAGTTCTGGATAAGAATCAATGTTTACTGGTTAAAAAAAGCAGTACAGAAAACATTTGTAGATAAACCAAAGTTGTTGGAGACAGAAAGCAAAGAAGAAATGGGTCAACTATAAAGAAAACTTAGATTCCTTGGTAATATGGTATAAATAGAGAAATGTGAATGTCAGACATTTAATTTTAAGGTTGCAGCTCAAAACAGAAATTTCAGATTATACTCACACAACATAAAAATTTCAGTGAAATTCAGTGAAATTGAGGAGGACTTAAATTTAAGCTTAAATGACCAAGTAAACATGTACTTCAAGCATGATGCTCCATCTAAGACAGCAAATACAACTTTTGGATGTATTCAGACGTTTACAACATTATTGAACTGTTACTTTAATTCTGGTATTTACATTTTTGAAGGTAACTTGAATTTTGGAGGGTTTTGATGGTGGTGGGTTTGTTTTGTTTTTGTTTTTTTAATTCAAAAGATTGCAGTCCAAGGTTTTAAGTTCAAAAGTTTAAAGCACTGTTGAAAGAGATCATTAATAATCATTTTTAACCACCAGACGGGTAAAAATATTGATAAAGCAACATCATGCTCTTGTATCAATGTGAACCTGACTTATGACTATCCCCAAACGTGTGAGGCAGGGCTCAAGAGTACTAGCATTAGGGATATGCCCTGTTATGTTTTTAGGAATCCAATATGGTTACTGCCTAAATTAATTAGTAGATTTTCAAAAATATTTTAAAGCCCACCAATGAACAGAAGTCTGAACTGGTCTTTGACTTCCAGTAATTTTGGTAGAGAACTACAAATATTAAGAAACAGACAAGAGGCTTTGTTAATGGATAAAATAAAAATTTACAAATACTATTGTCTGTAATTCTCCAGTTTCTTCCTTAATTTCAGCATCTGTTTCAGTATTTCATCTGAGAATCCTTTGTTGCTCTGTGATTAAAGGAAAGAATCCCAGATTTCCCTTTCTTTTCCTAATTGCTAATGAGCATACTTCTAGGGCCATGAGGATGGGAAGTACAACATAGGTGAGTATAAAGAGGAGAGTAAGTCTGCACACACGTGGGATGTACATGTCACTATGATTTCTCTTTCCATTCCTGCAAATACTGTGTCATCATTCATCTCAATAATTTTCCTGTCTCTTTTCTTTGGCTCACCAAACCCTACTTATTCACATCATTTCCTCACCTTAAAAGAATTAAAAAAAATAAAAAAAAATTAAGTGAGATAAAAGAGTAAGTAGAAAATGGTTTAATTCTGGACTGCAGAACAATTTTCCGACAACTACGGGGAATGGAGGGAAGAACAGATATTTGTTTCTTTGTCACAAAAAGGAAAATAATGTTTCTGACTGGATTGGGTGTATGTCCTAAGGTTTGGGTAGATGTCAGAGTCTGGAGGGCTGAGGCAAGAGGACAGGATTGGCATCTGGCTGCTGCCTAAGGTTAACTCACCAGCTAATACATAGTCAGAGTCACCTGCTAATGTCACAATCTGAACTAAAATATCCTGAAGCCTCTAAAAAATCAAAGAAAAAAGATTTAACAATGTTAACCTCAATTCTACCCTCTTTAATAATAGGGCCAGACAATTTCCACTACAGATGTTGCAGACAGAATGATATAGAAAAATCATATGAAAAGAAATAATTATGTGAAATTAAGAGGAGTATATTAGACAGAAGCTAAAAGAAAGCCATTTAAATATGGGTTTCGGTCTCTCTTTGAATTTGATACTCGTCAAAAAGCTCTTGCAAACTTCATCCCTTCTCCTTTGTACAAGAATATTTTGCCTAAACTGTTTTTATTAATTATTGCATCAATCTTGATCATTCGTAATTAATATCTTTTTTTCCATCACAATTTAAAAATCCCACTCTATTTTTATCAGTGATATGGAATCTTAGTACTGAAAGGGAGATGTGCTCAGTTCTTCATCAATACATATTTAGGTGTCTAAATATGAACAACTTCCCACTAGTATAAACAGAGTTATGTACTGAATTGATTACTTTAATTTGAAGTATTTTAAGCAGCTGTGCAGTACCCTTTGCACACGCATGGGATGGTACAGTCTGAAGACCTGTAAGTTTCACTGGTATTTATTAGTTTTCCATCAGTGGGATGTACCTCAGATAGCACTCAGGGTAAAAATTCTGCCCCAGATGTTCTTGAAGACACTGTCTCCATTGCTCCAATCTCCATCTGGGCCTCATCACATTCACTAGCTCTGTGTGCCTGCCTCAGATATGCTAGGACAACTCAAATAGCAGTAGACACCTGAATCGAGGTAACTGAGTTCAATTCTACCCTTGCTCATAAAGTTCACTTGCAGACATTCAAATATAGGTGACAATAACTTGAAGCCTCAGGCTTCCACTATGGTCTTAATATATCATTCCCAACACTGACAAGCTCCTTCAACCAATTCTCCACTATTCAGTACATTTGCACTTAATACTGTAAATGGAAGACGGAGAACCACAAGCTATATGCTGCAAACTCAAAAACTTGACATACATCACAAGTAATCCCACTGCTACTTAGGTGTATATTTTACAACTACCACTGTTCCCAGTAACTACCGGTTTATTCAGGAATGCAGCCTTAGATTCTTTTGCAGGCACACCTGCAAGTGTTTTCCATAAGGTGAAGTCAGCATAACTTTAATTCATCATTTTCTGGTGTTATAAAATACACTACTATATTCTATGAGAATTCAAAGTAATTGAACACAAGAGTTGAAAGCGCCCTTGGCAACCTTAACTCTGGAGTAGACTTTTGGACTGCTAATGTACACTTGCTAAGAATCGCAAAGCAGCATCACCACTATAAAAGTGCAATTTTGCCAAAAGGCAGAGGTGTGCAGAGACCAAGACAAATTCTCTTGCTGCTTCTGTGCTTTCATTTTCCCACCACTGTCTGCACACAGTCCTAAACAGCATCTCAGCTGACAACCATACAGCTCACCAGGTCAAAATCCAGAAGGAGAAATAGAACCTGAAAAAATCTTCATTACCACAAAATATTAAGACACTCACAGGGTGGTTTTCCAAATCAGCCACCTGGAATCACTCATAAATTCTGGTCATTCTCTTGTTGGTTATCTGTTGGTTTAATTTTTAGTCAACAGGGTTTTGGTCAACAGTTAGAGCTATCTGTAGCAAAACAATTTAAGCCTTGAGAACTATGAAGAGACAAAAATGATACATAGACTCTAAACTATCCAACAAGCAAGCAGGAAAATGAATTTGTAGGGAAAAGCCTATGGCAGGTGGAAGTGCAGACAGAAGGGATGAAGCAGAGTGAGTATGGGAGAAAGCTAAGACATGGCAGGAAAGGCAGTCAATAGAGATAAAAGAAAATTGTGAGGGAATTCTGTGATGGCAGAAATTACAAAGTTCAGCAGAAAGTGTGTGTTTCATCAGAACAGATGTAGCTACCCTACTTGTAGCATCTGGACAGCTTTTAAAACTGACAGTGGCTAGAATAGCAGCTGAAAAATGGCTGGCAACTCAGTAAACCAAGCACATCTGAGACTCTTGAAGACAGATGACAACAACATGCAAAAAGGTTATTGGAAGTACTGGGTGTATGAATAACAAATCAACACAAGAAACATTGACAGAAACTGCAAATGCAAAGGAATTTGTTGATCATATCATTGTCTATGAATTACATTTGCAAGTTGTAATAGAAACGTTCCGAGAGATGTAAACTACAGCACCAAAGGGAGCAGGGATGAGAGATGGAAAGATGAATCCATTATACAGGAAGATGTACCTCCTTTTTACTATAGACATAGGTATTTATTATTTCTCTTCTTGATACATTTCACAATGCACCACACTGCTATGAATTTATTGATTTTAGCTGGCACAGGCACTTTGTAGTGGAAGTAATGACCCCAATACACATTTGGAGAAATAGTAATAGAATCATAAAATCATTTACGTTTGAAAAGACCTTTAAGATCACTGAATCCAACTGTTAACCCAGTACTGCCAAGTCTATCACTAAACTATATCCCTAAGTACCACATCTATATGTCTTTTAATACCTCCAGGGAGTTATTTGAAAGTTACGTTTTCTAAGCCAGCTACTTCATGTGACAAAAATCAAAGGTATATTCTTTAGGGGTCAGTGTACTGATGTTCAATGTTACTTTTGATGTTTAATTAATTAAGAATGGTATCAGGCTGATTAATATCCTGAGTTTTATTACTTTTAAAAACATTAACAGGTTGTTAGAAACATAAAGTTATATTATTTAGTTGTTCTGTAACTGTCCATAGATTTGATTTAGATCCTGAAATACAGAATTCAGGTAAATAATGTTAATTTTCCATGAGTTACATTCTCTTAACGTATCTCTACAAGAAAAAAAATTAACTTTTGGAATATTTCTATGGGTGATGCATTTTTTTCTGAAAATTAAGAAAACAGAAGGGAAATATTGGCCTGCTGTGAAACAAGAGAGAGCAATTAGTTACCATCAATGTTAAACAAAGTGGAGGTTCTCAACACTTTATTCAGTTCTGTCCTCACCAGCTCTGCTGGGCCTCAGGCCTTGGGAACAAAAATACAGGTTGATGCAAACATAGACCCACCATCAGTGAAGGGATAGTTGGTTTGTGAACTGTTATGGCAGCTTGATCCCTGCAAACTGATGGGCCCTGACAAGAGTGTTCAACAGTTTTACTATTAGAACAATCAGACATTGGAATAATCTCCCCAGGGAAATAGTATATTCCCCAACATTGAGCACTTCCAAGATTCAGGGTGCTGGACCATCTGGTCAAGATTGTGCTTTTGCCAAGAAAGGCTGGACAAGATGACCCTTGAGATCTTGTCTAATCTGCATTCTATTATTCTCCGATTCTGTGAAAACGTAAAATTTTAAAAATAAAACAAATCTAGGGATAAAAATTTATTCCATCTAAATAAAGCTTATCTTAATGCATTTCTAAATTCATAATTTTTTTCTTTAGGCAAAGAAAAATTACTAAAACCTTAATTCTTCTTTTTATTTTTCTAAATATAGTTTAAGGCATGAAGACCACCATGTCAAAAAAAATATACTTCATCACAACCACTCTGAAAGATAAAAACAACTCAAGATGTCAGGAGTTCAGCCTGTAATGCACTTCAACATGTGCCTAAATTTAACCTCTTGCTTACGCTCCACCTGCTCCAAATAAAGACATGCTTATATGCATTGTTGCAAAGAACTGATTCCAAAGCACACAGTTAAAAATTAATATGTTAATCATAGATTATAAAGCCATAAAGATCTCAGTGATCCTCTAATCTGACCTGCTGCATAATAAAGGACGGGGGATTACCCTGACTTTATTCTAGTTCTTCAATCATGTGCTTCCAAATGCTTTTTTCAGGTCTTAGAAATTCTTTTCTTCCCCAAGTGAAAATTATTTAGAAGATATTTAAGATAGACTGTATTTCCTTCTAAATACACAGCAGCTACTTGAAAAAAAAAAAACAAAAAACAAAAAACAAAAAAAACCCAACCATTAAAAATGAAAATAATATCATTAGTATCAATTGGAAGAAACTAATGATGGCTCATTGTGTCTCACTTTGATATTTGGAGTGCCTTTCCATATGAGATGCTATATACAGCAAGGTTTAGATGCTTATCAACATTTATAGCTTTTCCAAACACTCATATTTAAATTTCCAGATAAAAACAGAGGATTATAGATGACCTTGAGTTATTCTGGTAAAACTAGTTTTAAAATAATGTTATTCAAAGGATATACAGGGCTTTCCTGATTACAAAAGATGTTCTTTGTCAAGAGAGTCAAACTCTGCTGATCTACAATGTAAAGGTAGTAGGGTATTAGTCCTGATGAGTCCACTGCACTAGTATAGCACATAGTCATCATGAATGAAATATGAAATCTTTTCCAAAGAACTGCTAAATTTCATCCTGATCCTGTGGGGAAGATAGCCCAGCACACGTGGGATAAAGACCTCCAGTCTTCTTACTGTACCAGCAGTAATTTTTGCTTTGATAAAACACAAAGACTGAATTATATCAAACCTACTTATGAATTAAGCATGTGTATCATTCATTTTCTGTGAAAAGCAGTAGAGGGGTACAAATAAATTATTGGAAATCGCTTTAGTTAAAAACTGTATGAGACAGATATTCTATCAGTCATAATGTCTGTAAGTTTGTAACCCACCCTGGAATGAGAGTTACTCACCTAGCCAAAGGTGATTACTTTATCTTCCCCCTCAGGAGCTTTGTTCCATCTGAGGTTTTATAGCAATCCAAACCACTTCCATGGGGCTGAGGCAGGTAGGACACCTGCACTAGCACCTGTAAACCTGCAGGGCATCTCAAATGGGACCATTGCAGCCAACTGAATCATATTCACTGTGTTAACTTTACTGTGGGTCATGCAGAAGTGGCTCACACTCAGATATTTAGATGTTGGTTCTGAAGATGAATAAAATACTGAATTTTCAATCATGTGCTGGGAAGCAGAGCAGAAAACCGAACTGCTCCTGGCAAGGGAAAATGACATATGCACAAGCACGTGCACAATCTGGCCCTTAGGGAGCACCAGTAGTACAAAGGTACTACACAGGCTTCGTACACACACTAAAATACTGGGAATTTATAGTTGATAGTGACTCTTAAAACTATTTGAGAGATCTTTAGTTGTACTCAGTACGCTTATACTCCAGATTCTAGTAGGTGCTTTTCAGGCTCACTGTCAAGTCCTGCATGAAAGTACAGCAAAGCTGCACATTTTATAGGAAAGCTGGGAGTCTTCAAACACTTTGTGAGCCCTCTAGTGGGCTTCAGTAACTTCTATACGCCAAAGCCATACCAACCTTATGGACCAGACATCAAGAATCATATTGGCCCTGCATTTTGGTGTGTCATTTTGATAAATTAAATCCTGTGCACAAGTCAAATGTCCATTTAGACAAGTGTGTTACATTGCAGTTGGGAAATTAGGAAAAGCTGCAACAACTCTAAGCAATTCAAGAATATCAGTGTTTATTTTTATATAACCAATCCAAACAAGGGGAACTTTAGAGGTTAAATTCCTTCTATACAGTTCACAGTGAATGAAATTATGATGAGGATTTTTTAATTTCCCTCCTTTACTTGAAAGAACAGAGATGTTGGCAGATCAGTGTTTTGCTGCCTAAGAGCACTTAACTGTAACAGTGTAATCAACAACTGCTGTTATTGTACCACACTATGAAAGCAACTGAACTTGAAGTTATAAGCTTTTTTAATTGTTATTGTTAGGGTCTTTTTCTTCTTTCTTTCTTTTTTCCTTTGAAACTCTAAGACACAGATCATGAATAAGTCAAAGATAATGGGAGGTAAAAAAGGGAAAAATATCAGAAGTGTGTTTATTTATCTTACTACCATTCCACGTAACGCAATCCTGCCCCAGTGTCATTTCCTCCTAATCATGTTATAAAATCTGCTTTGTGTTGTTCAGATAAAATTGAGTCTGACGTAAAAATAAGTAGAAGGGTCACCATGGGATGGATCAGTACAATGGGTTGATAATTTCACAGTAATTCATTCTTAAAGAATACAGTCTAAATTCATGGAAAATCAGTTACAACCCAAAGAAAAGTTTGGGTTTGACACAACTGAATAGAAAGTACCACAAAAATATAAATATAGGTATCAATCAGTTTTGAAACTAGATTTTCTGCATTTTAGTTGTTCACCTTTCACAGATAATATAATTTAAAACAATAACACCTATATAATATCAGGCTTGAGATCTGATTTTTTTTTTTTCATGGTTGTAATTTATTCTTTGAAAACTAATATTTTATACACATTTACCAAAGAAGAATTGGAACATTTTTTTTTTCTTAAATTGCACACATTATAAGATACTATCTAATTACATGTTTAAAGTACCTAGCCAGTTTCAGTAAATAAAGTAAATCATATGGAAATGAAAATAGTTTAATTTTACAGCAATATAGTAATAAAATTTCTATAAATAGAATATATAGTATTTATGAAAAAAATCACAGCAAAATCTAGACCGGCATGTAATGAAAGTACATTTTTAGCAAGTATGTTATGCTTCTATAAAAACACTCACAGTAATTTGCTGAAACTAAATTGATGATGGTATGCCACAAAATAACTAATTAAAAAATTTAAAGTTTACATTGGTGTTTTGCCCTTATAAAATCAAATGTTAATTCCTTTATTTATTACTGTAAAAGTACATATACGAAACACAGCAGCATGTAAGAAAACCCTGGCCTTTGGTGCCAACAGATCTTTAACCCTTTCCTTAACTGACAAAAATATGTTCTTTCTTCCACTATGTCTTATATACAATAAAACTTGTTTCTCCTCAAAGGACAAAAATGACAAGCACAAGCAGCACTTTAAGTCAATCAGGAAACCTGCTCTGGAGCCAATAGTCTAACAGAAGAGGTCCAATCTTTCCCTTTTTTCATTGTTCAGGTGACTGAATATCTTTACATTACCTGAATTCTTATGAATATCCAAACTTAAAAGATCTCAATTAAGAGAAAAGTCATATCTGCAAACCTTATACTTCTAATCGTATATATTAATTTTATTCTGCTACAATATATTATTCTAATATTCAGACCAAATGCAGAGTGGGAATATAGAATATACAACAAATAGATCATGAAATATCATCAGTGGTTTAAGGTTATACAGTACCATCAAAAGTCTTATTTAGGTATCCATTTAAACATAAGTATTCGATACTCAACCTTCATCAGAAAACAGGACCAGTCTTACTATAAGGAAAAAAAAAAGAAAAGAAAACCCAAAAATGTTAAAAAGTATGTATAAAAAAGACACTACCATAAGCATAAAAAAATTTAGTTCTAGTACAATTTCATTACTAGAACATTCTGATTTATAACTTTTGTTTATATTATTTGATCCCAAAACGTACAATCTAAGAAAACAAAAAAATAGGTAAAAAAGAACAGATCAGAAAGAAGAAATCATGAAAGGATTAATGTTGCAATGAAGAATGTTATGAATTTTGTAACAAATTTGATGACAATAATTTGAAGTGCAAAGGAAGTGATTCTTTCCCCTGCTAGATACTATTCTGAAGGCACAAAGACATGAAGAAAGAACACTACTTTTGCATAAAGGTTAGTACAGCTAACAGTACAGATATACACTGGAAATACAAGAACAATCCTTAAGGTTGGCCAAGATTAATCCCAGACTGGGATCTCCGCCAACCTGTACATGCATTTTACATTTCAAATCATAACAATTATATTACCAGAAGTAAATGCAAAAATTTAAACAAAAACTATTTCCAAATATTTATTTTCACAAAGATAGTTATTTGTATTCTACTCTTGCATTCCCCTCTGTTATTGCTAAGGGAAACCTTAGTATGACAACAGTCCTGTATCACTTTATTGCTGCTCAGAGTAATGAAAGACATCTCTGCATTTTTTCAGTGCTTAATTTACATCACTTAGTTACTTTGCTCTGGAAGAGCTTGTAGTGAAATCCATGGGCTGCCTGCAGCTGATACAAGACTTCTCTTTTTTCAGTACTAATGTCACAAAAACTTGTCCATAATGTTCCTTTACTTCTTTCAGAAGACTTTCAGAGTACAGTGACATAACTTCCTTCCATAAAACTAATGCTGAATGATCCCTATTATTATATATTTCTCCAGTAATCTACCTACTTATCCACTTGTCCAAAGCACAAATAAGTACTCTGTGCAATTTCACCAATATCAGTGCCCAGAGCTTTCCTTTAGAGGTTTTTTCTGTGTTTTTCTGTATCAGTATATGTGGAGTCATGGCCAGATTAGGCTTGATGAGTTGAGGGAAATGCCTCAGGCCCCCTGGAGGGATGCTCCCAGCAGAAGACAAAGAGTTTTCAAACTGATAAGCTTAACAAAGGGTGGAGTGTTGTAAAGAATGACACAGCCTTCCTTTGCAATATCTTCTATGACTACTCAAGGAGCCACCCCCCTCAGGCATCTGTATCACCCCCCCAACATTGACTTTAGTCACAGGAAACCACCTGAAGAAAAAAAAAAGTATAAAAAGAAGTGTAGTTTAAACTAAACTGGGGGAGAAATGCCACCGTATCTGCTGAGGTAACTTCTAGCAGCTTGTCCTGCTTCCTCTCACCTCCTGGAACAATGCAAAGGTGAGGAAACCATGTGCTTTCTACACCCTATACTTTACATCTTATACTTTACTTTCTTACAAAGCTTATTCCTTTATACATTCTATCTTACATCTTATGCTAACAGCTACTTTGACACTTACTTTCAGTGTGCAGTTTCTTTTTCAACATGTGTGTTGATAAAAAGCAGCTCTGTTCTTTCCTTTTGTTTTATGTTGCAGAGAGTGTTGTGCAAGCTATTTTATTGCCCTATGTTATTGAAAGAGTGCCTAGATAAGTGGTTTAGGTGGCTGTGTTTCTAGTTAGTAGTTTTTTGTTGCTAGTTTCTATCTGTTGTGAGAACAGGATACATTGCTGTATTGAAACTTAAGTTTGGTGTGCTTGTCTCTGTAAAACACATTTTGTGCTGGTTTCTTTTGGGGTCTTTTATTATCAATAAATACAATCTTGTAGCTAAACGTTATCATTGGCAACGCAAACCCCCCAATAACTGTCGCATACTTGTATTAATAAATGTTATTTTGGGAGCTGTTGTGGGGAAAGTTCTTTTCTTGCTATTAAGTGTGGTCTCAGAGCAGAGGTTAGAAATCCTTTCAACTTGTGTGCTGTCTGTAGTGCTGTCTTATGTAGTGCTGGGAAAAATAAGGCTCTAATTTTCTGGAGGCGCTTATTGCTAATAAGTTTCGTTGGCTTAAGTGTGGTCCTCATAGGGGAGTCAAAAATCTTTCCAGCCTCTGTTCTGTCCACAGTTCAGCAGGCAGTGCTGGATTCATAATTCTTTGATTATCCCAAGGATGCTTATAGCTAATAACTTTGTATTAATAAAAGTGGGACTAGAAATCTTTGCATTTCTGTCTCTCTTCCCTTCCATGTGACAGTACAGCATTCATCCTCATCACTCAACAGGTCTCTTGGGAAAACTTTCAGTCACCTGGACAGACATTCTAAATTACCCAAAACATGCAATACTTTTGCCTTTTTAAGAAAAAAAAAAAAAAGAAGTTTCTATTTGAATGGCTATATTTACATTTTTTTCTATAAAAAAAGAAGTCCAAACAAAACTTAAATACTCTTCTTTCTAAAGAGACATGCAATATATCCTTATGGAGGCTCCAGGTTCACCCTAAGGCCTAAAGGGACTGAGAGAAAAAAAAAAAACAAACACAGAGGCAAATGTATGATATTATTTTACCATGCATAAGATGAGTGATGACTGAATAGCTGATTGCTTTAAGTACAAGTACTTGCACATTTCCATGAAACAAATATAGAATAATAAATGTTAAGGACATAGTGTAAAACAAAAATTATAACAGTAAAAAAGATCACTAGTACTTAGAACATACTAGCTTTTATTCTTACCATAAAAGGAATTAGGACTCTGAAAAGAAAATTTAAAAAGAAAGCATACTCTGGTAGAGGCACAGCTTTTTACTCACACATGACAAAGGTCAATTACAAAAGAAAAATTCTAAACTTGTGAAAAATTTTAAAAAATAATTTCTGATTCAGAAACAAGAATAGTTTTTGGTGACTTCCTATGAATACCAACTATTCATGTACTAAAACAGTGCTCCCCAGCACAGTATTATGAAAGACAAGGTGATGATCCATGACTGGAACAGAGCACTTATACAGAGTGTATACAGCTCTACTTACGATCAGGACAGGAATGCTCACCTTTCATCCACGTGACCTGTGGCAATACTAGTAAAGAAATGGCAACCATGAGATCAGCACTGGCAGGAAAGCCCAGCAGGCAGAGATCCCACTGGCCTCACACAGCACACACTGAAACTCATGCTACCACATTTTACCTGTGTAAAATGACTAAGGTTTACATGACTTTTCACTGTTTATTTGGTGAACAACACACTGGAGGTCAGCCCCATGGCAAAGGACCTTGGGGTCCTGGTCATCAAGTTGAATATGAGTCAGCAGTGCCCTGGCAGCCAGAAGGGCCAAACACATCCTGGGGGGCATCAAGCACATGATCACTAGCCAGCTGAGGAAGGTGATTGTCCCTCTTTACTCTGCACTAGTGTGGCCTCACATTGAATATTGTCTGCGGTTTTGGGCATCACAATGTAAGAAAGGCATTAAACTGTTAAGAGAGTGTCCAAGGAAGGGCAACAAAGATAGTGAAGGGCCTTCAGTGGAAGCTGTATGAGAAGTGGCTGAGGTCACTTGGTCTGTTCAGCCAAGGGAACAGAAGACTGAGGGGAGACCTCATTGCAGTTACAACTTCTTCCTGAGGGGAAGAAGAGGGGCAGGCACTGATCTCTTTGCTGTGCTGACCAGCCATAGGACCTGAGGGAATGGCATGAAGCTGTGCCAAGGGAGGTTTAGGTTGGATATTAGGAGAAGGCTCTTGCTGGACACTGGAACAGGCTTCCCAGGGAAGTGGTCACAGCACCAAGCCTGACAGCTTAAGAAGTGTTCGGACAATGCTCTGAAGAACATGGTGTGACTCTTGGGGTGCTCCTGTGCAGGGCTTTGATGATCCTTGTGGATCCCTTCCAAATCAAGATATTCTATGATTCTATGAATAAAGAGCAAAAGACACCACATAAAAATGTCCAGCAGCAGAAGTGATGGGAAGACAGAAAAAAACTTAAGTATCAAACTTAACAGCTAAACTTGAGACTACCTTCTCCAAAGGGATTAAGTAAACACTGGGATAATAAAAATAATTCCATATTTTATGGTCATCAGAACATCTCCAGCACTTCAACCTTCTTCTGTCTTAGTTTCTACTAGTGTTGTTCACCTAATGAGTGCTTCTTGACAGAAGTCACTAGGGCCATATAATAAGCTATATTCAGCCAGCTAGAAAGGTTCAGTGCCCCTGGTTTATGCTTATGTATTTTACTGTGACTATGGTTATAGAAACATCATTAGTTTCCATAGCTTGCTTGACAGGCAGCAGTTATGAAGCTTTGGTGCCTTGACCTTCTGCCATTATCTGAGCATAGAAGATTCAAGAAACATGGCTACAGATTTTTAAACTTGGTGCTTTACTTCAAGTATTAGCAAACTTGTGGAAAATTAGAATAGTATAGATAAGAGACCATTTTAATCTGGGAATGACAGCATTTTCCAGATTGAAGGGAAACACCAGCACATCATTATCTCTTGCTACTACAAGATAAATATGACTTATTTTTGGTTGCTACGTAAGAAATAAGATAACTCGTATAGTGCTAAAACTGATAACAAATAAATTGACAGGAAAATGAGCTAATAATTAGAATTCTACTGATTTCTAAAATTACCTTATCATGGGCTTCTCTAAGGCTGATATTTAGGATGTACTCATTTGCGTGTGCACAGCTTTCAGATAACCTATACATAAAACTGCCAAAAGGAATGATATTCCATATTCAAATAGGTTTAATCTGTAACACTACATCCCACAATGCAAAAGCAGGCACTGACTTTGACTTTGTCCTCTGTAATTCCTGTTGGTCATGTATTATAAATTCTGTGAAGTCTTCACACTTTCAATATTATGAAGAATGCTTATGGTTGGAGATTATTCTACAGGAAATTCTTCCTATATCTAATGAACACTGCAAATATTAAGACAAAAACTCTTATTTGCCTCCAAAATCATAGAATAGAATCATAGAATCAATTGGGTTGGAAAAGACCTCCGAGATCATCAAGTCCAACCCTTGGGCCAACTCCAGTCCATTTACTAGATCATGGCACTCAGTGCCACACCCAATCTGCGTTTAAAAATCTCCAGGGATGGTGAAGCCACCACCTCTCTGGGCAGCCCATTCCAATGCCTGATTACTCTCTCTGGAAAGAATTTTTTTCTGATATCCAACTTAAATTTCCCCTGGCAGAGCTTGAGCCCGTGCCCCCTTGTCCTATTGCTGAGTGCCTGGGAGAAGAGACCAACCCCCACCTGGCTAGAACTTCCCTTCAGGTAGTTCTAGACAGTGCTGAGATCACCTCTGAGCCTCCTCTTCTCCAGGCTAAACAACCCCAGCTCCCTCAGCCTCTCCCCATAGGACTTATGCTCCAGTCCCTTCACCAGCCTTGTTGCTCTTCTCTGGACCTGCTCCAGCACCTCAATACCTTTCCTGAACTGAGGGGCCCAGAACTGAACACAATACTCAAGGTGTGGCCTCACCAACACAGAGTACAGGGGAAGGATCACTTCCCTGGTCCTGCTGGCCACGCTATTTTTGATACACGACAGGATCCCATTGGCCTTCTTGGCCACCTGGGCACACTGTTGGCTCATGTTGAGCTTCCTGTCAATTAGTACCCCCAGGTTGACACTCCCTCCCAACTTGGTGTCATCAGCAAATTTGCTGATGATGGACTCAATTCCCTCATCTAAATCATCAATAAAAATGTTAAACAGGACTGGACCCAACACAGACCCCTGGGGAACACCACTGGTGACCGGCTACCAGCTGGATCTAAAATATTCCAGCTTTTAATAGCAATACTTTATAATGCCATCATCAGGTACAAAGAAATCTGCTTTATGTATAAAAACTGCAAGGTTGTTTCACATGTTAAATGGTTATCAATGTAGGATCAGTATTTAACTTTCAAATGCTTATTTTAATTGGGAAGCAAGTTAATCATCTGGCAATATTTAAACAAGCTACTAGGCTCATAAAGACAAGAATGATCTCTCCAAAAGTTAAAAAAAAATAAAATTGTCATTAACTTATTCAATCGTGATCGATCTTAAAACTTTATTTTACACAATCTAACAATTATTTAAGTTTAAAAAACTACATTTTAGGTTACTAATAGTATATAAAGCATTAGGAAAAATTAGGCCTTTACTTCAATGTTTCTGCAACATGAGATATCACTATGACTGAAAATTTTGAAAACTGTGAAAAGCATTGCAGAGTTCTAGATGCAGATTCTTCATATTAAATTCAGTTATTCAGAATGTACATATCAAGAAGAGTTCTAACTGTGCTTTCAGTTTTACAAATACAACTTTTTTTCTGATATTTCTTCACAACTCTCCTAGTAAGGCATCTCTATCTCAGTTTTGCTGAGATATCAATATTCTATCTTGCCATGTAGCTCTTTGCAAGCTGTCATTTTAGGTTAGATCAACCACTTTATCCCAAGACTAATTTTGGAGTGAAACTCTATATAGAGAAGAACTCATTTTATTACAGCAGTAGTGTGCTATTTCAAAATCTGACAGTAATCATGTTTTCAGTGGACAGACACTTAATTCCAGCATTGCTGGTGTTGCATCACCTTGTGAAGAGAGGAGATGTAAGAATAAAGACAATGATGCTCTGGCTCTTGCATATTGTTTCTTGGAAGAATACTTTACACAACTGTATTTACTTCCTTCTTGCACAAGAGAACTCTCTTTGTGACCACCAGAACCAAGAAAAAGTCTTTGTGTACAAGTGATCACAGATACCACATTCAACTGACTCTGCTCAGATATCTGTCTAGCCTAAACTAGTCATCGAGGATTTCTCTGCAGTTAATGGAGAGTATCTTTAGCTCATGATTCACATTGAAGTAAAACTGAAATCTTAGGTGTGATGAATCACACATACAAGATGTCTGTCTTCTTCTCTCCACTTCAACAACTAATTTTGAGTGGATGCTTACCTTTTAGGTTACTCACTATGAATTTCAGACCACATGATTAGGAGATGCCAATATGATGATGAAGCCACCTCTACTATCCTAGGAGTATATGGAATAGAAATCAAACTGCAAAGAGCCTGTACTCTTTCATAATGCACCCTGTCTGGAATGCTTTTGCCTGATATTCATGTTAGATTAGGTGAAAATGGAACAATACATGGGTGAATGGAGTAAAAAAGAAGGATAGAACACCATGAGTGGGCAAAATGTGCTCATTATTTGTAAAATACAGCTGAGTATATTTACAAAAGGGACTGCAAACCCTTCCTACTGTGGTAGATACTAGACATGATTATTCAGGAGGTAAGATCTAGTAATACAGTGTTTTTAGCAAAGGATTAAAATTCTCTTTGCTCATATGCATTCCCTATATTCCTCTAAATAACAAAAATCTCTTAACAAAAATGCTTTGAAAGAAAGAAATTTTATTTAAAAGTGGGTTTGCCTGAGAAAATGGTGTGCTCACATTAAAGAATTACAAGTTCATTATACTTTCTCAAATGAAGTATCACTTTGGTGGAGATAGGTAAAAATTAATTGTACTGTATAACAGTAGTTTTTCAATGAGGCTGTTAAACTGTCTTCTAAATTTCTGAACTCCCTCTGGGAAACAGGAATCTGGAGACAAACTGGTAGAGATTAACGGTAAAAAGTACTGGTTTCTAAAGGATTCAGGGAATTATTAATAACTAAATTAAAATTCTGTAAGAAAACATCTGAGGAAAGGATATAAAAAGCATTTCCATGTTTATTAAAAAGAATCTACCCTGTATTATGCTGAATATATTAAAAATTACATCCTAGATCCATGTTGGAGGACAAGTGACTATCAAATACAAACGATGCAATATTAGAGCCAGTTGTCTGTCTCTCTCATTCCTTCTCTCTCCAACAATTCTTTAAAATATTTTACTAATACCAATTTATATATGCACATCCACCTGTTTAAAGCAAGTTCAAAGGAGTTGGAAAGTGGATTATTCATTAACAGTAGCCTCGTAACAGTATGCCTGGTACATATTGTTATCAAGAGTGAGTTGCCATGCAGTGATTTTACAAATGTCTTTAACATGTAAGATACAAAAGATTTTTTACTGGTCTACTCCTCTGATACTATCACAAGTGTATAAACAGAAGATTAAATAACAGCAGTCTGTATAAAGTGTTGTAGTTTGGGATTCTTATGTAAATTCTCTCCCCTGCCACTAACTGCCCATGATAGGAGTTAACAAAAAGAGTCGTTAACTGCTGATTTCTTGG
>VWZD01002247.1:0-15207 GCA_013396695.1 Sakesphorus luctuosus | reverse complement strand
ATATATATATATATATATAGCAGTTAAGAACAGTTATCCTTCTTGTATTAAAGTTCCTCCTCTAAATTTGATAAAGAGTGGCGTGATTATTGTGGAGGAGGCCCCCTCCCCTGCTTGTGGGTAAACATTTTTGGTTTTTTTTCTCCTCAAACCAAGACAAAAGGAAGAACATTTTTTTGTTTCACTTCTCCTGTTAAATATTGCTAAACCTATGAAAAAATATATGTCACAGAAAGCAACTAACTACCATGGGAAAACTTTCTAAAATTCAAAAATTCTAAACCTATAATAATCCTAATCTCAACAGCTAATCACGGTGTGAAACTTTTCTAATGTGTATCCAATTATAATCAGCACTATGATAATGGCACTGTCATTAATCTTCTGTGCTATTTCTCATTATTTCTAGAGACACTGCTAAAAGAAAATTCTTGGAGCTATTTATGGGAGATGAAAAGTTTCAGATCTTGTATTGCTCAGAATTTTCTATGACATTCCTTATTTTCAGGAATCTCAAATTTTGCTACTAAATTTTCAACAAAACAAGTCTTTAACCTGTTATCTGTTTGAGATTTGTCGTTTAAGTAGGAAAAAATTGTTCAGGTATTCCATTCCAGACTGAAATTAGACAGTGAAATGCGGGAAAAGATTTGCTATGCAATTGCTTTACGAATTCCTTCTCCAGTCTTGTCAGATAACTTGTCACTTCACACTCTGGAGAAGCAAACGGAAATGTGTCAACAAAGCGGCTTTTTGTGGTCCCTAGGAAAAAAAGTACTGCCTCTGAACAAAACACAAACTCCTCTGGAAGACATCTCTTCTGACACACACTGTGGAAATGAATTTGACAACTAGATGCTCCAAGAAGTCCCTCAGTGTCTGCATGTGTCCTGGTTCAAAGTTACTGTGGTTAGTCAAAACATGAGTAGGGCCTGTAACAATAGGACAGGGAGTAATGGTTTTAAGTTAAAAGAGAGTTGATTCAGACTAAATAGAAGCAAAAAACAATTTACAATGAGGAGGTGAAACGTGAAACAGGTTGCCCAGATAAATGGTGGATGTTCCATTCAAGCCATCTACATCCACATTCAGCACATCCATCTTCATCCATAGCCATCATGGGCCTCTTCTCAGACCTAATGCAGGATGGCTCAAAAAAGTCTTAATTTTCCCTCTCCTTTTCCAAGCATGAAGAGTCAAAGATAGAGATGAAAATGAACTTAAAATATTAACAAGTTTTCAAAAAGAAAAAATGGCCATGGGGAAAGAGAGTCACCATCAAAACTGCAAGGCTTTTTCTGGTCTTGTAGCATTCTGTCACAATGGTACTGGCTGTTTACCTTTCCTTTGCCCTGTATCCAGCAGCTCCTGAGGAGAAGGGAGTAACTGCTCTTTGGTCTCTGTGGCAGGTCAGGATGGTAAATTTGACACAGAGAACACTGGAAGAGGCTGAAATGCATAGAACGATTCCTGTAATAATGGCTGCTATGCTTCTTAAGGACAGAAATCTTCCAATGCCTTATCACTCGTGGTCCCACAAAAATCAGTGAGGCATGTGTGACACAAACAGCAGTGACAGCCTGGCTCTACACTACAAGACAGTCTTTCAGAAGACATCTCTGAAGATTTAAATACAGTCAACTTGGCATTGAATCAATGAGAATTTTTCTAAGTGCAAAAAACAGGTTTCAGGATTGGAACATAAGGGAACTGTTTTGAATCCCTGTGCTGAAACAGTTAACATATTCTGCATTACAGTATACCATCCAAAGAAAATAGGTGAGGGAAACAGTGGACCTTCATTTATTAACACAAATTCAAATGGTTCTTATTTTTTCTACACACTACAACTGGCATTTGAGAGGAAAACAACATGTCAAAAATAGCTACCTGAAACACATTTTAAGAAAAGAAGTATAAAGATGAGTTGCTGAGAAAGAAAAATGTCAGGTTCACCTGATGGGGAAAACTGGATAAGGAGATTGAGATCTCCTTAAGAGACAAGGAGAAACAGTAAGAGGAAGAGAAGATAATTAAGAATAAAATACTACATTTAAAATCATCTGTAAAAATTATAGACAAGATAAAATACTGTCAACTAAATAAAATTAATTTCTGGTCTTGCTCTTCATTGGATTTAGAACATGTGAATGAAACCATTAGTATGTTGAGACTTAGTAGACCAGACTTCTTGGGTAGCCATTACATAGCATATATAAATGCAGGGTTAAGCCTACAAAATTAAACTGAATTGCAATTCTTTTATGTGTGATTGATTTCACAGGCTGTTTTACACTCCATAAATTCAGTGTTTGAAGCACGATACCAAACCAAGAGAAGGGTTGTTTTAAGATAAGCTCTTAAGACAGTAACACACACCTGCAGTTCTACTGCAATCTACTAAAGTATATGTTTTTCAGTTTAGTATCAATAGCTTGTATGCCAGCCCTTTAGAAACTGCAAACCATGGGAATGCAATCCTGTAAGAGATGAGTGATATACCTGAAAAGTTACATATGTATTGATTTGGTAGGTGAACACATTTGTCTCTTAATGGATACAAAAAAGTAAGTGCCTATAATTTTACAGTAAACTCTGAAAAAAAATTAAAAATTGCATAAGAATTAATAAAAACATGCATGTGAGACTGTTACACAGAGCTTTCCCTAGCTTTGTTCCCCCAGTACTGGAAGCCTCGTGCCCTCAGTTGTCCTCCTAAGAGCATTTCCTACCTCTTTCAATTGCATCTTTAATTAGACTGCAACTCTAAACAGCATTGCTCTCCTGGTCAGCATCTCCCAGGTCACCACACAGTGAACCCTTGACCATACCTGTGGACAGCAACGAACTCTATAAACACGTGCTTCAGTGCATATACCTTCCTCCTGTGACAAGCACAAATAACTTCTGGCTGCAAGCCAATGTGACATTGCAGTCTCATGTTACTACACCGCCAAGTCCTTGATCAACCATAGAGTTCCTTTATGTTATTAGAATTAGTAAAAAATTCAAAACATATCACTGTGATCTTGCTATTTCTGTTGCCTTTAGAAAATATGTACTTCTTTCAGATGTTTTGCTTATCTGTATTTTTCCTACTGCACAGTATGTGTCTATACTGTAAGACATAGAAAAAGCTTTCATATCACACAGCTCATTAGAGGCTTAAATGAACCATTTTTAGATGTATGATTCTGACCTCATTACTGTCCTCAATCAATGAAATAAAAATGGTGACTGTCATAACATCATCTCTTGGATACATTACTCTGGGAATCTGCAATCAGAGTTTGCTCCTCAGATGGTAAAACTGCTATTGAATATATTTGCTAGTACTAAGCCTGATTAAATAATAATAGAGAAAAAGGCTTTTTTGAACTCAGTAAGCCAATCACACTACCTCTGAGCAAACTAGAGAGAAAGATATATCTTATTTGCATCTTGTCAAAACCTTGGTCCATTGCAAAATTATGTAGAAAGAAAACTTCTCATCTGGCACAGCTCCTATGCCACTGCCTAACATGTTAACAGGCTTGCATGTTACATGCTGTAAATGCTGCAGTAAAACTTTGCACATCTGAAGTCTGGCTCTGAAGATGAAAAGACATGACTTAAGATCAATGACAAATTTTTTAAATACTACTTGTCTTCAGGATGAGAGTACCTCTTTCCTTCCCTTTTCCCCACTTTTATGCCAGTCATACATTTAGCACAGGATGAACCATGCTCTGGAAATTCCCTTTTCTCTCCACTGCCTACAGAAGGAGTTGAGGTAACTGACTAGAGGCTTAATGCTTAACCCTTAAACAACTTAATGCATTCTGCCCATCTACTACAAATGAGATGGATTATCTATGGCTTCATTCAACTTAAAGTAGTTAAATGCCACCATGACGCCCAATCCCATCAGATCTCAGAAGCTAAGCAGGGTCAGGCCTGGTCAGTACTTGGATGGGAGACCTCCTGGGAATACTGGGCGCTGTAGGTTCTAGTCCTGAGGACTTCACTGTCACCGTCCAAGCCCACTGAGCCATGGCAGATGAACCTTAGGAGTTAAAGGGTGAGGCCAGTTCTGCACACACTGTGCCTCATCTAAAAAATCCACTGCACAGGCCAGAAGGACTCTTCCACATGGGGAGAGCCCACACGGGGAGAGCCCTTCCCAAATCTTTGTTTGCAAAGCCTAGCCATACATACATACATTCAATTTAAGAGAGTTTTCACACACATGTACTAGGTCATTTCCAGAACTTTACACTTCCAAATGTATTACTATATAAGAAATCATTATTTGAATGTCTGAAAATAAAGGGATGCTTTCTGTTGACTAAGCCTTTAGTTTGCACATTTGTGACGGTAATAAGTTGCCTGTTATATGGACTGGACATACGACATATGCTACTTTTGTGAGTGACCAATACTTGCCCCAAAGGCTAAATAGTTCATTACTAGACCAGAGCTGACATTTTTCACAGAAAAAATACAGAACAAATTAGCACTTAGTCAAGTTTATGACAAGCCTGCCAAGCCAAAATTCTTCAAATTTTGCACTGTTCAAGTTAAGCTATTCTAATTTATTTGTTTAGTTGTACTTGGCAAATAGACTGTGACTGTTTTTCAATCCACTTTCATCACTGAAATAGTGATTTTTTTTTCCTGACAATATTTTCTGAGATGTCTGAAGTCATATTATTAAACAATTTAACATTGTTTTGCATATAATACTATTTTCAGGTGAAACTATTCTTAAAAGTTCCTATTTATGGAATTATATATCTTTACAGGATGCTGGGTTTTGATAGTTCTTTTCTGATTTAGCCAAATATTTCTTCTTTCACTTTGCCATACATCAGTTAAATTCTGCAAGCAAGGCTTCTTCTTGCTGCAATATAAAATTGAAGTGTTGCACCTCCAGTTTCTTTGATAATGTACTTCCAATTAGTTTCATAATGTCACCTGCACACCTGTAGAGAAATGGAGCTTTGAACAGAGAGGCAGAGTGCAGGCAGAATAAAAGATCTTCCAATATGAGGGAGAGAACAATGTTTTACCTTTCTGTAGTCCACCTCTCCCTTCATCTGCATGGAGACAGCATGGAAAGGTTTGGGCAGAGAAGGCTCTCCATAGCTAGATGACTCCTATCTACTCCTGCTCAGGTGAAATGCTTCTTTCTCACACATCAGTATTTAGCATTGCCACATGCATGCTTTGGCATACAATCTTACCTAAAATAATTGCTTCAGAATATTCTCACTATCTTATAATCATACAAATTGGGAGGAGATTTTTTTTTTTGGCAGAAGATAAAGCTGACTTCTTACAGGCTGTTTTTAGCTTGGTTTCCTATGGAAACAAGGCTGCACAAGAGTGTAACACAGTCTGTGTGTCCTCTCCTTGTAATTTTTGAACTAAGCAGCCGAATTTCAACTAAATGTGACTGAGAAGATAGAAATCTCAAAGACAGTTACACTTTTAAAAATTTTCAAAGCGGCAGCTGCTGGAGAGAAGGGAGATCAGGACCTTAGCATTAACATGCAGGGTGCTAACAATCTTATCAGGCCATTTCTGCTGTCATGTGTGGCAGCCCACATACCATTACCAGAATATATGCATATTCAGAGATATAAGAAGACCTTTATAATTCAATTATTAACCAAGAGATATAAATCCTTAAGAAACTGGTCCTCTTCAATTCTGGTTCTTTTAGCCCGTCTTTCTTTTAACTAGACACCCAAGATACCAGCCTAATGAATGGAAAAAAAATAAACAAAAAGGAGGAACCAAAATCATACAAAATCCGTAATGTAGCAAAAGAGAAGAATAAATAGGTAGAACAAAGAGTTTATGAACTACTATATTATAAGGATGGCCAGATTTTAAAGTTATGTCCTAAGATACATTTAAATCCATTTACAATTTTACCAGGTTCAGAATTCCTACACGCATGCACATAAACCTAGATACAAGAGGAGATTGTGAGCATCACATTATTAGCTGCAACCAATGAAACATATTGAATGATTCAACTTTTTCATGTGGAAACATGACAAAGCTGAAAATCATTTTCATTTCCTATATTCCACAGCTAAGCAGCCACACAATGGTTAAAGAATAGGGATTCCCCCCTTGAAAAGCATTTTTGCAGCTCTTGAGTCAGTAGAGATGGTTTACCATAATCACCTATGCCATAATGTCTATTTGCCAGAGTCAAAAATATGTCAAAAGACACCACCAAACACACAGTAATTCATTATCAAAATGCATGCATTGACTAGAGAAAGTGGTATGAAAAGTTATTTGTTACACAAAGTAGCATAATTCCTCATTATATATCCAATGTTCTGTCAGTATTTACTATAAATAACACTGTTCTGTTCCAAGATTTCACAAGAGATACAAATTCTGAACACTCTGCCAAAAATTTTCAAAATCTAGAAAGTATTTATCAACTAGCAGTTCCTGAAATATAATTGATGTTTGATCACTACCTCTTAATTATCAAGGGAAAAAAATACTAAATAAAGTAAAAGGATGAGCTTCATTTTCACTCATTTTTACCACATCTCTCTTCCTTCTTTTATATTTTTTTTCCTTTTTCAGATATCTTTTCCCTTGCATCCCCTCTGCTCATGCTGGGAATCAGGTGCGTGCTGCCAGCAGGACTTGTTACTTCAAGGAGCTGCTGCTGTCCAATTAAGCTTGGTGCCAGATCACAGACAGCCAGACACTAAAGTAGCTAATTCTCCTTCCTAGTTCAGCAGTAAATGCAACACCATTAGCAGCATATCCTAGGTATTAATTCACTCATTTGTAGGCACACTATAAGGTTAATTCATGTCGGTCCAAATTGAAAAAACCTAAAAGAAGTGAAGAAGGATATCAGGCAATTAAAGTAGGCTCAGTAAAAACCACAGCTGCCTTTATTCATGCAAGTAATCCTGAAGACCTGAACTCAGATGCAACTTTACTCAAGGAATCTACTTTTACTGCTTGAAAAGTTTCCAGATGCCTAAAATTTTCCTTTGATACATACATAGAATTGTTTTTCTAGGTTTGGGAATACTGAGAAGTCAGCATTTAGGTAAAATCAAACATAAAATTCAAGTTGATGATCTCCTGCCCCCCTTCTATGAAGAACTGAATTCATTAGATGTTCTTATGACACACTGGATCATGATCAAGCACATCTGAAGTACAGTGTTAATAAACACTTTTACATGTAACACAAAGGGCTAGTTTTCCCTCTTTTTCAGCAGCTCAATGTAGCTGAGCATATTTTCAATTTGTAGTCTGCAGGTGTTATAAAAGAACAGACTGTCTCACTGTAATCCATAAAGAATAACTAAAAGCATACCAATCATCAATAAGATTTAAATTTGCTATAGGTGGATACACATCTCAGCCAGAACAGCATTAAAAAAAAGTAGAATTTCAATTCAATGGATATATTGTGATTCAAGGATATACGCAGGATGCTTTCAGAGATAACAGTTCAGCTTCTTTCTTTGGCTACTGCACACTTCAAGCCCCTGTCTCCTTCTACCTGCAGGTTATGCAAAGCACCAGGCTATGTGACTTGAGTAAGAAATCATGAATGGGAGGCACAGCTCCTTATACTGCACAGTATTATGACAGGAGTAGATACTCAATCTAGGCTTATGGAGGATCCAATTAACCTCAAATAGTGTTGAAACTAGCCTAGAAGTAGCCAGCAATTAGCAAAGCAGACCAATATATATTTTAAGTGCTATCCCTCTAGATCTCTGCAGAGATATAAAAGATAAACAACTTCTCTAAGAAGAAGAAACCCCTTCTTTTAAAAGTGTGCTTTGGATAACTCTTTTCCTTCAGGCAGCACTAGTAAAAATCCATCTGATGTTTTCTGGTCCCCTATATACACTTGTCTAATAGTTCAGTTCTTCTTTGAGGTAGGAGAATTGAAGCTTTATCTGTAACAGCTAACTTCCCTGGAAAGTGTCTTCACAAATGGGTTGTACATTATTCTGGCTGGGAAGGAGCCCCCTCCAGCCCTTCCTTAGTCATGAGGAGAAAGAACAAGCAAAGAGCATGATTCTGTACCTTCAAGGGCAGAGTACCTAAGTGAGAGAGAAGTATGTTCCAGTTCCTTCTGTGATAACTGTTTATGAAATTTATCCAGCAATTGAGTAACATGAAGAACTAGACCCCTCCCAGAGGCAGGTTTGAAGCCCTTGACACCATGTTTGCCCCCCTTCAGCTATGCTGTCCTGCACTCATTTCTCACCCTTGCAGCCTATGCTATTCTCAAGCACAAGATAAAGAGCTGCTACCATAATTTCTAATCTTGGCATTTAAATATTAGTCACTGGCTATGCTCAACAGTCAGTAGCTAAATCTTACTTTTTTCATGGGTTTTTTGTTTGGTTTTTTTGTTGTTGTTGTTGTTTGGTTGGGGTTTTTTTTTGTTACTCTTTTCATGACTGCAAGGGCAACTTTATTTCCAGTCTCCCCAAAAAGGCCATCCAAACAAATAGATCAGATAACCACATTATAAATGAGACAAAATTAACAGTCGTGAAAAGTACAGAAAGCTTGGAATGAAATTTATATTTGCTGGATACAAAAGTGATGACATTGACAGTGGCACTTGAAAGAGGAATCTGCAGACAGGGTTTTTACAGACACAGGTCTGTAGGATACAGTACTTACTACACATTTGATTTGACCTTATTTGGAAAGGAAGGATAGGTGAGAGATGGGTACTGATGGGCAGTCCACAGCCAGTACAATTTCCCCATTAAGCAACAAGCTTACTAAGTGCCACAGAACATTCTCTGCGATTTGTGGATCCCATTTGAGCATGTGTGTCTAATACTAAGACTGCTCTCCAGTCTAGAGAGAGAAAACATTCAATGTCAACTAGCAGAAAGAGCAGGAACAATATTAACTACAAAGCTTGCATGTTTATAAAATATTTAAATACTTAGTAATATTGTATTTTAAACCCAATATATAATGCAGGAGATAAAATACTTCAGGTAGCGTGAGAAGGAATTAAATGATAAGCAGGAAACATAGTGTAGCAACAAAAGGAATGAGCTGATCCTCACCAAAAGTGATACCACCACTACAAAATCTATACAACAGGAACTGATTGATCTTTCATTGTGTGATAAATTTATTATCTGGAACAATTAAATATAAACCTAGTGTTACTGATCAGGGCAGGAGGTTTCATCAGGCTGGGACAAACAGTAATATATTCACGTGGCTTTTATGATGCATATAGAAAAAGAGAAACAACTGTTGGATTCAGTAGTCAGAAAAAAAAATTTAAGTACTGACTCAAGATTTACTGCACTCTTAAGTATGTCTCTCTTGATTGTATTTTAATCAATTGCTCTTGAACTTGGGCAATACATCTGCTGTATTTCCCAAGCTATTATACACAAAGCTTTTCACACTGTCATAATTTATAAACAGACCCTCACATTGTCCTTCCAGTTATTAAATCCAACCACAAGTGACCACTCCACTATGTACTCCACTTACTATAGCAATGACCACATTTCAAGTTTGAAAAAGGATACTGAGAAGTTTAAATAAGAAAAAACCCACAACAACAACAAAAAAATTGCAAACAACCAAACCAGAAAAAAAGATCATCAAATAATACAGCCCAAGAGATGAGGCTGAGGAAGCAGGAATGACAGTTTGCAACATTTTGCATAGGCACAGTGAGCTTTGTGTGATGACTCTAATAATAAATCCCAATTTAGAAAGGACCACAACTTTAACTTTTGCCCAGGACTCTTTGGAATGCCTGTGTGTCCCTGAGAGTCTAATTTGACAGTGTTTTTATCCTATATCACAACCTATGAAGTACCATTTAATTAAAGCAATTACAGTAGAAATTCATTCTCATGAAGGAATAACACGTTTTGGTTGTTAGACAGAAGCAGACAACTGAACTAAATAAAAGAAAATTGAGTTGATTCCACATGAGTTCAATTGCTAGTTTCTAATTTTATGACAATCCTTGGATGCTGTGGCAACTTCCATTTCTGCACAGCTTGCAGAATACAGAAATGCCCCCATGGCAGAATGAGGACATATCAGTAGCGGTCACATGGGCTTTTCTTGAGCAAAGGACAGCCCCATTCCTATTCTCTCATAGCACTTGGAAAGCTCATATGTTTAGGGTGGATTTTCAAAACAGAATTACCTTTATTCCCACAAGTTTTATGGAGGTCCTTAATAAGAGCTTTTGAAAACTCCATCCTGAATGCACAGCTTTTAGGTCACCAGTAATGGTTTGTCAACCATTCCTAAGCCTCTCAGCACCTGAAAACCTTTTCAAGGAACCACTTTATATAGAATCATTGTTTTCTTTGGGAATTGCACATGTGTTTGAATGGATGGAGTTTGTTCCCATTTAAAAGGAGTGCAGTCTTCTCACAGCAAGCAATCAGGTAAAATACTGTCGAAATTGCATACATTTGCTAGCAGTTTTGAAAGGGATCTAGACGCAGATCTAGGGTATGTTTTATCCTCTATCTTGTTGCAAAAACTACCATTAGATCATCATCATTTCAAGTTTTTTGAGAATCTGTGTTCCTAAATGCTTTTTGTTGGTGGACAAGGAAGTTTGTTTTGTCCTGTTTTAGTATTGCTGGTCTGGTGACATTACCATTTAGAGACCCACTGGCTGAAATCAAAACCTTCCCAGTAGTCCTGCAATTCTTCTCAATCTACTGTGATCAGCTGTTCTGTACCAGCATCTACCCAACCTAAATAAATATGGAGGGGGTGCAAGGTGGGTTTCCTAAGTGGCTTATTATGTCATTAACTAAATTGGTAGAATCAATGATCAGGGACTTCCACACATATTTTTGTGATCATGGACTTGCTGTTTCTGAAAAGTTGCCAGACAAAACTGAATGAATTTCTACAACCTCATTTACTGAACCTCTCCCAAACAATACAGGAACTAAATAGTGGTTGAAGGTAAGGGTTCCCAATTGCTAAAATTATTTATCTATATTCAGAAACAAAACATGGAAAACAGCAATTACACCTGCCTCACTGATAGTTAAAATGATTTAAATTTTTTTCAGCATTTATGTACACTACACAAATTTTACACCTTCATACTTTCTTGGTTTTGATGTTACATTATTCTGTTTTATTTTTCCAGTCTGAGATTTTGCACTTGCTTTAACATTTTGTTGTCTAAGGTGCAGTAAAACCTAAAGATATATATTCTAAATTACTTAAAAAAATAAATCACATATTATGCCCAACATTTGAAACATCTGTCGAGGCATTTTATTTTTAATACTAAAGTAAAGGCACAAAATTCACTTTTCTGTGAATGAGAGGCATATTATCAAGTCCATTGACCCCAGACAAGATCCTTATAAGTTGTCTTAGGAATGGTTCTCATACAAATTAGGCACACACATCTCTGTGAGGAACTGCTCTGTTTATAACTCTAAAGTAAGTAGCTACTGAAGCATTACTTCTAGAACCTTGGGGAGAAAAAGTAATCCCTTCACCTCTTTCTCAGTGCCTGGGTTAGTCATCACCAGGGGGCTCAGAAAAGAGAAGAAAAATAAAGAGCATTTTTACACAATGAGAAAACAGACAAGAACATTCTGGCTTAGGGATGGCAGAGGAGGAAATCACTAGCTTTTACTTGGAGACAATTTCTTTAGCATAAGCAGTGTATAAGGGGTCTGCAGATAGGCTTCAGTTAATAGAGGACGAGACTGTCTTGACAGAAAAGCAAGAGGAATGAAACCTTCAGAGAGCCTGTAGCAGCCAAGGAAGATTGCTCTTATTAAGCACAGACTTAAATCTCTATATAATTAATATATCATTCAGTATTTAGGGCTCATTACTGCAAATTTATATTTTAAAGACATTGTTTAGTTCTTAAAGAGGAAACACTGCCTGGGTGACCTGACAAACAAGAAGACATTACTGATGAAAGTACATGGTACACAGGTGCTGAATCACTTAGAACTGCCCAGCTTCACAACAGACCATTTCTAGGGCATCTAGGGAATAACAAAGATATTTCTTTAGAAAGGTACATTTTAAGAATATGCACAACAAACACAGGAAAGAAAGAAGAATCATTTTCCAACAGTTTCCTGTCAACAGCAAGGAAAATCTCTCTGGCACAATCCATAGAAATTGAGAATATACTTGAAAACTCAGCTACTTTATGACAGAAGGATTAAAACAAACTTAGAAAATTACAAGATGTGTGTAATTTTTGTTTTCTCCCCCCATCATGGATTTTAAATCCTTTCCAACCTTTTAGCAAGCAACTGGTCTAACTAGACTTAGTTTTTCTGACCTCAGTTCTATTACCCGACCTCAGACATTTCACTCTGCTTTAAACCTCGCACTCTTCAGCAGTCACCAGCTGTAGCATCCATACCGCTCCACTGTATGACATACTGTTACACTGAGAACACAACACATCAGATTTACTTGCTCTGCCTACACAGTCCCTATGACAGGTATGCATTATGCTGCTTACAAGTTCACTAAAGCTTAAAACCATTTTTTTTTCTCAAAGAATTTATGTACTTGAAAATTGGTAATTTCATTACTAAAGAAGATCTAGCCTCCACAGTTAACTTGCTTTCAGTAATGGTCAGTGACATACTGCACATGCATAGAGAATGTTTGGGAAAGCGCCAGCTTTGGCCATAAAGCAAAGCTTTCAGGAATCAGCAAGGAACTGTGACTGCCTGCTAAAAGAGCTGCAAAGGACCTACATCAGAGAAAGAGGCAGACTAGATTCCTATGTAAAAAAAGTTTTTTTAGAGGAAAGAGGGTCCAGGAAAGCAGGAGCAGTTTCTTGGATACTTTTCCTACCTTTAAAAGAAGGGATTTTAGCCATTTATTTTCTCAGCCTAGTGAAAGAGGTTCTTTCTTCCTACTGTGTTTGATCTGTTGCTAGAGGCATCCCAGGTGCAAATGCGATCCTTTGATGAAGTACATATCATAGAAACGTAGAGTGGTTTGGGTTGGAAGTAACCTGAAAGACCATCTAGTTCAAATTTCACCTGCCATGAGCTGAGATAGCTTCCACAAAACCAGATTGCTCAAAGGCTCATCCAAACTGGTCTTCAACACTCCAAAGGATGAGGCATCCACAATTTCTCTGGGCAACTGTTTCCAGTGCCTCACTACCCTCAGAGGAACTAATTTATTCCTAGTATCTGAACTAAATCTGCCCACTTTCAGTTTAAGGCCATATCCCTTTTCTCTTACCACTACATGTATCTGAAAAAAAGTCCTTCTCCAGCTTTCTTCTAGGTCCCCTTTAGGTACTGGAAGGCTGGTATAGAGTCTCCCTGAAGCCTTTGATTTTCAGGTTGAACAACCCCAACTTTCTCAGCCTGTCTTCATAAAAGAGGTATGATTCTATTATTCTATACATATCTAGATATATAGGTGTGTCTGTGTGTGTGTATATATATACTCATATGCTTCTCCGGGGACACTCCGTTGTTGCAGGGGAGAAGCTTGCATGCCCTCATGAGGTTGTGTGCTATGCCGGCGGTGATTTGTGCCTCCAGTAGGGTCTCCCATGCCAGACAAGTCTCAGCTGAAGCGTCAGACAAAGTGTGTCCACGGGCAGGATGGGCTCACTAGCCCACTGGCAGCCATCCTAGGAAAAGGACAACTCTAACTCCAAACCCGGGCAGATGGAGCTCACTTAGCTCTGTAAGGCTATCCATCTACATGAAGGATACTCTAACCAAACCTGTATCCTGAGGTATTCGCTGTCATCGTCCAAGCTCGCTACGCCGTGGCAGATGAACCTTAGAAGTAAAGGGTGGGGCCAGTTCCACACACACCATACCTCACCTAAAAATTCCATTGTGCAGGCTCCAAGGGTTCACCCACATTGCAAAGACCTGTAGCGGCAGGCGAGGGTCAAAACAGCAGGTGATAGGAAGCGCTGGAAGCCACAGACCCAACCCTGCATGCAGGCGTTCCAGGACATCGGTCATTCGAGACTTGTCCCTAGAGATGACAGTCTTGTGAGGCAGCATCCTGAATGACCAAGCAGCCTTTTTTGAGGAGACCACTGCTTGCTCCACATGAAGAGGGGCCTAGAAAAGGTGGCCTAAAAAAAAGTTCATCTCCACACCTGGTTGGATAACTGTGGCCAACCGGTATCTTCTGATGTGGTCAAACAAAAGCAAAGAGAATTCAAAGGCATACACCTGCCTTTAAAGGTGTGTTCAAATTAACACTCGCATCTTGGAACATCAGAACCATGCTCGATACTGCAGACAGTGGACGTCCTAAGAGTTGTTCTGCTCTAATTGCCCATGAACTGTCACGACTCAACATCAACATTGCTGCTCTCAGTGAACTTCATCTTCATGAGGAAGGCAGCCTCAAAGAACATGGTGCTGGCTACACACTGTACTGGTCAGGCAAACCCAAACCACATGCAAAATACTAATTGCCCAACACAGTGTTTCAGCTTCCTTCTTCTTCCCCCCACCTCAGAAAAGGGAAAAAGGAAAAAAAACCCTGGAAACTCAAACTAGGTTCAAATTTAAACTAACAATATATATTTACACAGAAAGGAAAAAATTAAAAGAAAACCATAATATAACACACACACAAGTTATATATAACAACAATTTTTTACCTCCCACCAAGAACAGACTCCATCACTCTAGATCCATAAGCACCCCAAAAGACACCCCGCAAGAAACAGAAAGTATAAAAACAAAATATTTCTACTTCCCTGAACTCAAACAAAATGCAAGTAGCGGCAGCAGCAGCAGGGCCAAGACAGCAAAACAGCAGCTGCATCTCTTGCCTCTACTTTGGTCATGATGGAATTGAACAAGCCGCTACCACATCGGCTCCTACACTTTGAGATGATGTTGGAATATAGTATAGAATACTACTGTCCAGTAGTCAGCTGTCAGCTAGCCCAGCCCAGGTCAAGTCAACTGATAGTCTGAGGCCTAGTCTGAAATCTAAAGCCTAAATTTAGGCCTACCTAGCTAAACCTATAACACTCATCCAAAAGATTCCTGCAAATGATAAAATCATAATCCTTGGTGACTTCAATGCCAGAGTAGGAAAGAACTCTGAAGCCTGGAAAGGAGTCCTGCGCAAGCATGGTGCTGGAAACTGCATCAACAACGGACTTCTCCTTCTAGAGTTTTGTGCAGA
>VWZD01002246.1:447083-477947 GCA_013396695.1 Sakesphorus luctuosus | reverse complement strand
TTCTCTGCAGTATTAAGCTCCCAATATATGGGAAAAGGTTGCTACCAGATTCTAACATTGACTGCTATCCATATATAAAGCTGTGTTTCCCATTCATTTATTTTACAGACAAGCAAACACACTACATTTTTCAATTTTACCTTTTTATGTATCTACAGTCTTACATTAGTCCAAGTATTCCATATATGTTACCTATGGAAGGATCTATTTTCATTTTCCTGTTGTCAATGAAATTTAAATATAAGAAAATGAAATCTAAATATTAGAAAATGAAACTAACATTGCTTTTTCCTACCACATTTTAAATAGTATCAGGCAAAAATATCAATTTTTATTCTAGAATCTTTGATACGAAGATTCATAGTCTAACCACCTAATGTATCACCATTAACATAAATACATCTATTCATTATTTCTTCCCAACTAAGGTAAGTTGATGAAACTTCATCAAAAGTATTTTGAAGAGCAATCATAGAATATCTGGATTTGGAAGAGACTCATAAGGATGACTGAATCTAATTCCCAAGTTGTCAAAATAATACTTCAAATTGATGGGTGGCTTTCAAACAGTTAACAGAGAGATCCAGTCTGACCTGTGCTGCATGGACAGTTTTATCTATATATGCAGGGTGACAGCTATGATACTTTTATAGCTACCATTTTGGGGCTAATTAATATATTAATAGAAGAGAACTTCCATCCTTTGGGACACATATTGTAACACACAAAGTCTTTTCCTTCCACCTGTCGAGACTGAACTTGTATGTAATTTCCGTAAGAGCGTTTAACACATACCATCTTCATCTGTCTGGATAATGGTCTCCTCACTCTCCTTCCTCCCTTCTGGGTTAGTTAAGATCATTTTGAGGCTGACATTCGTGTATGGAGGCAGGTGATCCACGACATGCTGGGGTGCTTTGGGGTCCATGTCCAAGCAGTCTGCTTTGCTCTCATTGTGTCCACAGAAGTAGTGGTAGCATATAGTGACATTGAAAGTATGGCAACGAGTGATGTTGTAACCCAGAGATTCCCAATCCACTGCGATGTGTCTGGCCTGGATTTCAGCAATCTTCAATGTTTTTGGTGTTCTCATAGGTTCTAGAAAACAGAGTATAATGAAGAAAAACATTGTTAATATCCTTTGTCCTGGCACTGGACTGTAGGTTGTAGATGATACCTCCAGCAATGTGAAAGTAAAGGATACACCGAACAAATAGACAAGTATCATCCTTCACCCAGATACCCTGAAGGAGAAAAAAGCTGTCAGTCTTTTATTTTTTTTAATTCTTTCTTCTCTGTCTTCTCTTTGCAAGCTTTATTCAGTGATTGAGACTTAGCAACAGTGAGAAAAAGAATTGTTAATTATCAGTGGAGCGATTCAAAGCAATTGAGAATACAGGTGGCAGATGCAAGAAGAGTGACCAAAAAGGCCACACAGCTGTCACTGCTGGCTTCTCTTCTTGATTTCTCCCCTATCCTTTGTTTTTTTTTTACCTGCGTAAATTAGATAATACATCATAATGGTAAAGAGTGAACAGTCACTACATTATGATTTATCATGCCAACAAGCAATGCTGTATACTAATTATACTAATTACCTTACTAAGCTAGCAGTTACAAAAATGATGCAGATATTAATTAGTGTTTATTATTTTAGTAATGAAGCTATTCATTCAAGCAAAACCCCTCAGAAATAGTACAAAAACTGTTTCTGGATTTATATTGTATCCTGATTATTTCAAATCCCCAAAACTGTGCTTGGACATTACTCTGAGCAGGTAATCTCTGACCCGCTCCCTTTGCTCAGCTGCTTTCACACTTGTATTTCCACCAGCAGAGTACGTGATGCTCCCAAAGCTGCCATCAATCTTTCATTGTCTCTCTAGTGCATTCATTCCTCATGCAAGACTAACTTTTATTGTTGAACTTAATTAAAATGATTATACAATGAAAATCATGACCATGACTGTATATACAGAGTTTCACTGAAAATATACCCTGCTAATACATTCTTCCTCACCAGAAAAATAAGCTTGTTGTAGGTACACAGCTTCAGCCTTGTGTCCTTGCTGGTTTAAGGTCAAAACAGTCGAGATTATTCAAGGAAGTGAAATACAGAATTTCTCTTTCTGAGCATAACAGTTCTTTGTAACTTGCATTTATGAGTTCCAACTAGGCAAAAACCAGCCAAAAGCACAGATGGTATATTGAAATAAGGAAATGTGAATCAGTGTAATCTATTCAGCATGCAGTTTGCCAGACAAACTGCAAACATTTAGTTTCAAACATCAAAACAACCAAATTCTAAATATAACATAAAGGTATTCCTAGTAATATGATGAGAGGTAAGGACTAAGACTTACTTCTATTTCATTCCATGATCTAGCCTTCCCTTTCTGGATTTTGAATTTTGCCTTTAAGTACTGATTTATCACATATATGGTGGAAAAATACAAACGAATAAGCAGACTTCCTGGGCAGTAGCTTTCTGAACATATTATGTACTGTAGGGGTGGAATAGCGCTTTTCCGGAAGATATTGCTTCCGAGGAGGCCATTTGTTTTCACTAAGGAAGCTTTCCTGCCTGGCACAAGGCATCTTTCCCAGACATAGGATCTTTCTCTGAATGCACTCCACAGAAGTTGACTCCCCTGGGTACAAGAGAGATAACACTCACAGATGTGCTGCAGGACCTTAGCAGCCAATGGGGGAGCTGAGGTGGGGAAGTGATGATAAAGCCTGAAGAACACACCCAGGACTGTCCTTTGCTCTGAGGCCCAGTGCTGCCATACAGCACCTTTAGGATCTGTAAGTTTTCAGTGTCCTCACCTCTGAAACAAACCTTTTGAATCCTTTCCATTGCTTTGTTGGTTTTTGGGGGGAATACCTGTGTATATTTTGCTTTACAGTACTCTAACAATAGAGATTTGAAACTGAAAGATAGCATTGAAAAGGCCTTTGAGAGATAAGAGACTTGAGGAGAAGGGGGGGAAAAGGTGGTTATAGAGCAAACTGGCTGATGCTTTAGCAAGAACAGAGAGGTGTGAGGCGTCAAAGAAAAAAAATGTAGCAATGTAGTAGATCTACTGAAGGAGCTGGTAAGAGTCTTCAAAGAGTCAGTATTCACTTGGCTACTGCAAGCACTTCCGAAAAAACTTAACACACTCAAGTGTCATAGAGGAAGACAAGTGTTAAGACAAACAAGCAAACTGACAAATAAACAGATAAATGTATACATGTGCGCACACACATATATAAACATATATTTTATACACATACCACTGAATGATAGTGAGAAACCTAGTTATACCTACTCTGATTTAGAGTTTGAGGCTTAGAAGAGTAAACATATCCTTCACAAAGGAAATGTATTATAGGCTTATTTTTCCTTCTAAAATGGAATGATTCTTCTCATTTTAATAATTTCCTCTTTATTTTACCAATCCAGACTGTGCCTCTAACCACTCCCACCAGAGATGGAATTCAAACCTGAATTCAAAATTTATTGGAACTAACACAATGTAATACATGTTTGTCTGACCACGAAGGCTAAAACTATTAATGTTTGAAGCCAACTAAACAGCAATGGAAAATATACTCGATTTTCATCTTGCATCTTTCTTGACAAGACTTAAACTGCATTTACACTATCCTGTACAGCACTTTCAAAAGACAAGAAAAAAATAAAAGCTGTGTTAAAGAAAAATTATTTTACAATTCTGTGCAAATTTTACAAATGTGTCACAGTATCAAAGGAGATACTGAAAAGCATCCTTTATTCACCTGTCAAAAAGAAAAGAATGAAAGACAAAGTGTGATCTCGCTTTCTCACAACTATTCCCTTCTTTGGCAGAAATTAAACAACTTCTGCAATATCGAGATGGTAATTAAAGTCTGCAGAGTCTCTCAACAGCTTTGGTAAACTCTGCCAACTGTCCCACTGCTCCTAAAATGATGCTTTAAAAACACAATTTTACTCTTGCTTCTGGGCAATGTTCATCTTGGGAATCTCTAGAGGTAAAGACCAATTGTTTTAAATTACCACTCCACAAAGCCTCCATCTGTAACACCTCAGTAGAAAGCAATCTGCAAATAATTACTTTTCTCAGATAAAACACTACTGAATTTTTGAGTAAGCTTCCCAAAAATCTCAGCCATCTCTTTAAGAATAACTTTGATCTTGATGGGGGCAAAAAGAAGTATTCATCTGCTTTTTCACCCATTACTCCATCACAATTTAGGGTTTTGCATTTCACTGGAATTTGATTTCAATTTATGCATTTTTGTCCAATCTGTAGATATTCTTTCAGAACTGCTAATCCTAGTAATTCAATTCACATCTCGTCTTCCCAGTTGTTCTTCTATCTTTCCTCTTTTTGTCACATCTAGAACTTTTATCCAAAATACATGGATTTTTAAGCCCATGACTTCTTAGTTGAACTACCTATGTCAAATCAGCACCTGATGCCAATGAGGCAAAAAATCAGATGCTCTCAAAATACCTGTTCATTCCTTAACCTGGAGTTTCAATAATAATGGCAAAAGGCACTAAATATTTTTTCAAACATTAATCTACCAATTACCCCTATGAGACATGTAAGCAGTGTTAATCTTTTTCTGTGAGGAGGAAGATGCATAAAAAAGGTTAATAGCTTGTTCAAAGCTACAAAGTTATTTACTGTCAGGGCCACAAGAAAACTGAATGGTAACCAGCCCCCAAGTCATCAGTGCTCTGGCCATCAGAAAGCAGCAGGCAGCAACAACAATTCAGAGACCTCATTTACAATTTGTGCTTCCACCGAAATGCTAATACAAAATCCTCAACTCCAGTCCTTTTTTTTTAAGAGTTTTTTTCAAGTTTGAAAAAGAATAACAGTGCTCAAACACTAAGTGACTATCTGAGCATAAGGACATGCAAGAAAGATTTCTTGTTTGAGAGCTTTGAAATGGAATGAAACAGCATTCCTTTTTTCTGCATTAAATCTTCTATTTAAATTTAAAATTTTGGGAAGAAGATACTTGTAATTTACTTTTTTCAAGCCTTTTTCTCCAACAGAAGACATACTTAAGACTGGAGGAAGTTCTTTGTGGTAATCGCAGTAAGTACTCAGTACTTCTGTTGTTGCAGGAAATTCAATATCCTGTGACTGTATCAAGCTCTTAAACATGAACATCCTGACTGGCAGAGTTAGGTCTTCAAATAGAAGTACATCAACAAGGCATATGGAGGATTTGGTGGTGGCTGTGAAAGTGCTGACCTTTAGATTCTCCTGAGCCCTTCTAATGATGACAGGCTCCCTTCTGCCAGACCCTGCCTGCCCATGGGCTACTGCTATGACCTCCACCCCATTCTCACCTCTCCTTACAGCCAGCTTCTCCCTCTGCCCTTTGCTTTTAATACTTGGCAATACCCACATCTGTTCTCTCTCTCCTCCTCACGTCTGCTTTATATCTTAGCAAACAAATTCTACCAAGTGCTCACTGACTCAGATCCATTATGCAGTCTGACTGGTTTTACTCTCATTCAACCAATTAAGAATAGGCATTGAGAGAATATCAAAAGAACAGAAAAAAACCCCAGGATGATAAGAGATCTCTACATTTGTACAGATTACTAAGTCCTCAATCCTTATCCAAAAACTGTATAAAAGAATTACATGTATGTGGCACTCAATCGCAACAAGTTATGGATGAAGGAGATTTAACTCAACCTTATGGGATAAAATAAAGAACAGCTTAGTAATTCTCCAAAGGTTAATAATGAAGGGATAGATGGCAAAAGAGAAAGAACCTGCTGACCCCATACCACCTCTCAACTGCAGAATAATTTAATACAATGCTCCAGATAAAATGAAATTCAACTTCTTTAATGCTTGATAAGCAACACATGATATGACAGGTCAATATTGATCCCCTTTGTAGAGATTATCTTCACTTACATGGAGATGGGAGTGAAAACAAAAGCCTTCACAGCTGCATAAGCACAAGGTGAGAGCATGCATTTCCTCAGAACCTATTTTTAATGATAATACCTATTATGCCTGCTGTCAATCTGAGACAAACAGAAGTCCTGAAAGTTGTGACAAGATGCAATGCAATGAGGCTAGTAAAATAATGACAGGTCCTGTGCTTTTGCTGCCTTTCCCAGAAATACTAAATATTGACTGCAACACAGTTTCATTTAGATTTACCTGGCAGGGAAAGAAGAATTAGAGCTTCTGACTGGCAGACAGAATGCACATTTGTTCACATGAAATGGAAAAGAATCAGACAAATTTTAAAGAACAAACATTTCAGACAAAGATGGTGTTTCTTGAAAACCAGCATATCCTGTCTATATACTGTCTGTGTACACAATTCTTTAACTGGAGTTGGCTTTTGGATACTTCCTCCCCCTTGAAATCTTTCTAGTGTAGAGAAAGCTGACTTCAAATTCCTGCTTTAACTACACTGACTGAAATTCATATCGGTTTAAGAGTGACTCAGGATGCCTTCATTGGTGAGACTGGAGGTGGAAACTAACTGGACTTGGATGGTGTGATAATGCACAAATTTCTGTGTTTAAGGCAACTGCAGAGAGGTGTGGGGCTTACAGTAAATAAAAAATCTGACAGACAAAAGCAAATGTATGACCATTATTAAGGAAGTACGATAAATTTAGTTTAAGATAGTAACCTCATCATTTAAAGCACAGTGTTTCTCACAGAGGCTCCTTTAAATGTCTTGCCCTTGTATTTTAAAACAAAAACTACATAGCAAAAAAATCCTCATATTTCTGCTAATATTCTCAGTCTAAATGGCCAGTGGAATTCCCCAGACTTTTCTTCTACAAGAACATGAGTCTCCTTGTCCTGTGGCTTCTCTTGACCTTTCCACGGTAACTCTTTCCTTGGCATGTGGGAATTAAAAGAGGATTATTTTATGATGTCACTGTGGCTCCTGCTGCTTCCTCAGTTCATTCAAGGTCCTACAAAAACAAAGTGTTCCCAAAACTTAAAAAAAAAAAAAAGTTACAGTGGCTGTAAAGAATTCTTCTAAAAGACCCCTATTAAGAACCTAGAAGAAAGGTATGAGTGAAGTGCAACCCAAACCAGAATAGCTGTCAGATGTGTGGTAAGAAAACAATAAATGAAGATTTCTGTCTTGCTCATTTCAGCTACATTGCTCTCAATTATTACTTTTTTATTAATGAATTACTTTTTTATTAATGAACGCAGAAAGGTTTTTTTTATACAGAGACTAAGTTCCTCACATAATAAACTTGTCCAGGATTGCTGAATGTAGAAGTGTATGACTCATCAAAAAGCATCAAACTAGAGTTACACATTTCACTAGACAACCACAGTCTGAGCAAGAACTATGCACATCAGCTGTGATCACTTCTGCACTTCTGTGGGAGATCTGCTGTTGTCAAAGGAGCATACTATAATTAAATTATGTTATGAATAAGGCTAGCAAAAATCCCCAGGTAAGGTGAGCTGTCATAGAATATTCCATGATGAAGCTCCTGTGTTTCAAGGATTATTAATCTACAAATCCACAAGAATTTATTTCAGATCAACTCCCAATAACTCCATTATTTAACAATATGATGACAAATACAGGAAGATCCTTCAGACATCCCAAAAGTGCCATGCATTTCAGCCTCATTTTTATGAACCAGTCTGTCTTTATGAGAAAATAATTCTTGCAAATTCTATTCAAGTGTCTAGTCTATAGCTCTGGCAGATTTTTTGACCATTTCTAAGCAGAGTTAAAGGACAGCTTTGAAGTAAAGGCGTAAATCAATTCTCAGCATCGGCCTCAATTCTTTAACAACTACTTAATGATAATCCATGAACTACTTATCTTCAGTCAGGGACTCTTTTCTATCTACTTATGTGTATTCCAAACCAAAACCACGATTATATTACCAGCTGGATCAATATAGCCTTCTCATACATTATTAGAATAAGTTACTTTTCCAGATATTCCAGTGTTGGAGTATTGGCACTCCCTCCTTCTCAGAGCCTACAAAAACCAGGACACCTGTCATGCATGTAAATACAGGTTGGAAAGTCTAAATGAGGTACTTGGTGGAGGGATTTTTTTGGTTTGGTTTGTTTGTGTTGGGGGNTCAATCTTTTTAAACTTAGAAGCATTAAGAAATAGTGAACATCAAAGAAAGAGACGTTAAATGAAGTTGACAGAAGTAGTACAATTTGAAGTCTTTTCAGCAGTCTGACAGGAAAGGAAAAATTAACAGGTACATATTCCCTCAATAAAAATCAAAGGGATTACTGGGCATCTCCCTTCTCAAATATTTAACACATACAGAATACAAAACAAATATGGATACAAACACAGAAAGAATCCACTTTGTGTGCGCTAGTATGTCCATGTATTTATCATGTGAAATATGAACCCAGAACAAATGGAACTACAGTATTTATAGTCTACTAGCACAACAGAATTATTCTGGTGCAAACAAAGGGTATAATGCAATTGCATGAGAATCTATGAGCTTTGTATCTTTTCACTCCATCTAGCAAATGACTTACTAAACCAGCTTAGAAATTTCTTATTGACTACATACCTCAGGGGTTTGAAGAAAACATCTGAATTATTACACAGATAATCAGCTCTACTACACTAGTTTCATTAGCAATGAGGGGATTCTCAGTATATTTTAGGACGTATCTTTTTGGATGCAAAATACAGCTGTCCTTGCATCAGAGATAGAGTGAAGAGATAAATGTAACTGTACTATTGACAATCATTTGACCATTTCCTCTTGATAGCACATTTATTCTATTGCTTCCATGCATGACTAACAGTTTGTGCATCCTTAGACTATAATCAATAGCTGCAAAGTCTTGTATTAGCTTGAGAGATTAGACATCCCTTGATAATAAATTCCATTGATTTCTCCAGTTTAGCTTAGCTGCAGAAATCCACTTTGCTTTTTCATATTTTTTTTTAAAGTCCGAGTTTAGATTAAAAAGAGGATATATAGTCTAGGAAAGGAGAAGAAAAACCAGCATGATGTCTTTAAGCTCATTCTTCCAAATAAACAAAACCTATCTGGTGATGTAAAAGATGAATCAGCATATCAACAAACTTCAGACTGCAAGAGTGTGTATGTATGGCCAGACTTCACAAACGAAGACTTGGGCAGGACTCTCCCCACGTGGCTGTGCCCTTCCAGCCTGCGCAGTGGATTTTTTAGGTGAGGCACAGCGTGTGCAGAACTGGCCCCACCGTTTAAGTCCTTAGGTCCATCTGCCACGGCTGAGCGAGCTTAGACAGCGACAGTGAAGTCCTTGGGACTGTCACAGCACCCGGTACTAACCGGGGCTGACCCTGCTGAGCATCCGAGATCTGATGGGATGGGATGGGATGGCAGGGAGGCATTGAACTGCCTGGGGATGGTCCCCACTGAGACTCAAACTCAGGTCCTTGGGATTCAGAGTCCAGAGTGCTCTCCTTTACACCATGGGACCACCCCACTGCAAGACTAAATACAGGGGAAAGCCTGACTTTATAAAATTCCTAGGAAACTTGTCCAGGACTACAGTTGTGAAGTTTAATTATGTAAAGTCATTTACGAAATTAATAATGAGGTGGGAAAACTGAATTTCTGACTTTAAATGTTAGTGGCATGGATATATTAAATCAGAATGGAAGACATAATCTGAAACAATAACATTATAAAAATATATTGCAAAATAATATATAGTGTGTATTTACACACACACGTATACACTTTTTACCTATCTTAACAGTGAACCTAAGTATTCAATTCTATGAAAAAGCACTTACAAACATTTATTTGAATATAAATCACCAGTTTACTTAGGTGATATATTTTTCATTTCTTTCCAATGCACAATCATAAACATGTTTTTATGGTTTTGTTTACAAACAATATATTTGGAAGCTTAGGATGTTATGAGTACTAAGCAAAATGACTAAGTTGGAGTAGTGTGAATAAGCTAAACAGAATTTTCTATGGATATTTTTAAAATTTCAGTTCCTTTCTCCTGTACATAAAAATTCCAGCCTCCAGTCCACTCCCTACAACACACAAAGCCTTGAATTTCTCTCTGGGTCACAGCCAATGAACTTGATCTCTCTGTATGGCAAAACTGGGTTATAACTTTATGTTGCATCTTAGCCTGGCCTCTTTCACAAAATCAATATACCATTACATATCACATAATGTATATATTGTATAGTGATAGATCTTTTAATGTAATGCATATGATAAACCTTGGCTGAAACACAAATCCAATAACCAGGCTTAAACCAGAAATTACACTGTATCATACAATGCCTCTGCTTTATATATCTTGTCCTGGTAATGAAACAATCCAGATATTTATTTATTTTAAAATGTCAAATAACCAAACCTGTATCTTCTACCGTATATAAAAGTTTTCCTTAAGCAGTTGGAAATTTATTTAACAAATTGTCTTCATTAGTTCATACAAAGTAAGACCACAAGATGATACTATAAGTAAGCTTGTTTTCTTCAGATAAAAATAACAAAGGCAAGCAAAGAAGAATTCATCTGACACTAAAATCTTGGGTAAAATCAGAAACCATTTTCAAAGTTATGTAGAAAACTGCTACACATTCTAAAAATGCTGGTGAAGAGCAAAGAAGCAAATTCTTTTTTCATGCTAGATACCTCACGACCATGAAATGTTACCATCTTTGAATTCTGATGAAAATTTGTTGTTTAAGTCACAGAGTCACCTGCAAAAACCTAACTAAATATGAGTAAATAATCTTTTAAATTTATTGGTCAATCACCACTGTCAAGTGATTATCACAATCCAATTCTTGTACCAGTATGAATAATCTTCCTAATACCTTAATCTGGTATTTCTTTACAGATATTTTAAACAACAAACAACTTTCTGTGCATTTTAAGCATTCCAATTTCAATTGAACTGTTCCTTGATGTACCTATGAGAAAAACCCCCACACCATTCTGGAATAAACAGGGAAATCACTGTCAACAATTTGTTAATGGAACAGTCATGATATTTTCATTAGAAAATTCAGTCTAAAGTTGTGTCCTAGTTCAGCAGGTGGGACCAGTTATCACTGTATGTGAGGTGATCCAAGCTATGTATTCTACCCCCTCTATTCATTTCCCAAGAACAATGGACCATTTGCAGCAGCTGCCCAGGGAGTCATTAGCACCTTCACACCCAGCCTGAGGGGGTATGGCTACTAATGGGCCATCAACGGTTCATAAATACCCCATGACTCAGAGTTAATCACCCATTGTGTGAGTCCCTGCCCTGGGGGAGGGACTGGGTGCTCCCTGAGGGTACATAAGCGGGGGGGAAGAAGATCTCAGGGACCACTTGTTGGATCCAGAGGAGCAGCGGGACCTCAACAGGAGGAGACCATCACTTTCAACCACCTTGCGGCCACCGCTCTTGACCAGACTGGGACTGTCATTTGCACCAACAGAGTTCATTCCTCCTGCCAGTTTACCTCTAAACCAGCACAAGTTGATAATTTCCAGAAAGAAGGTTTCTTTTCTGAAAAGTTATTTAAAACTTTGTGCACTTTCAAAAAGGAAAAAAGACAATAAGGAATATTTGCTTTTCATATTGACTTGCTCTGTCTGGGCAAAAATTGACATGGTATCAACTCTCATTCCTACCACCATCTGGCTATGAAGGTTTGCAAGGTCATTTTGGGAAATGGGACCTAATCCTAAGTTGTTCCTGAAGCTGCCTTAGCTCAAAAGAAGCAGGAGTCCGCAGAACTGAGCCCACAGACACCTCTTAGCCACTGTGAAACATGGTCCCTGTGACAAAGAACATAAGGACAACAAAAATGTCTTGCTAACAGAGGCATTAGCAAGCTGGGGAAGTGTTTTCTAAAAAAGGCCATGAAATTCAAGTAATATTTTCCACTTAGCTGCATAAAATACTCTCAAGAAATTGACCTGCTGCTTCACTTTCAGCCAGCTAATATTCTGCCAAACTATTGTTTCCCATCTAAGCAGAAACTTGGAAAACATAAAAAAAAAATCACCCTACAGTAGATGTAATCTATTTTAGAAACAATTTTCTCTTTGCAAACTTCCTCTGAGCAACATTTCTGGTTTATTCCATGATCCCGAGACACAAAAATGCTCCTGAAAAATGATCTTAAAGAGTATTTTCACAGAATCACAGAATATGCTGTGTTAGAAGGGACCCATGCACTCAAGGAAGGATCATTGAGTCCAGCTCTTAGCTCTGCACAGGACAGCCCCAAGAGTCACTCCATGTGCCTGAAAGTATTGTCCAAAAACTCCTGAACTCTATCAGGCTTGCTGCTGTGACCACTTCCATGGGGAGCATGTTCCAGTGCCCAGTCAACCTCTGGGTGAAGAATGTTTTTCTAATATACAACCTAAACCTCTCCAGACACAACTTCAGACCATTCCCTTGGGTTTTCTCACTGGTCACAACAGAGAAGAGATCACTGGAAGTTGTACACTGCAATGAGGTCTCCGTTCAGCCTCCTCTTCTCCAGCCTGAACAGACCAAGTGACCTCAGCCACTTCTCACGGCTTCTCCTCAAGTTCCTTCACCGTCTTCATTGCCTTCCTTTGGATACTCTCTAAGAGCTTAGTATCTTTTCTATACTGTGGTGCCCAAAACTGCACACAATATTCAAGGTGAGGCCACACTAGTGCAGAGCAGAGAGGGACAATCCCCTCCCCTGACCGGCTGGCAATGCTGTGCCTGATGCCCCCCAGGACATGGTTGGCCCTCCTGGCTGCCAGGGCACTGCGGACTCATATTCAACTTGCCATTGACCAGCGCCCTGAGGTCCCCTTCTATGGCATTGCTTTCCAGCATCTCATCCCCCAGTCAGTATGTACATCCAAGGCTGCCCCACCCCAGGTGCAGAATCTGGCACTTCCCCTTGTTGAACTTCATGGGGTTGGTGATTGCCCAGTCCTCCAATTTGCTGAGGTCTCTCTGCAGGGCCTCCCTGCCTTCTAGGAAGTCACCAGCTCCTCCTAGTTGTGTTGTCTTCAATCTTGCTTAGTATCCCTTCCAGTCCTGCATCCAAGTAATTTATAAAGATGTTGAAGAGCACAGGGCCCAAGATGGAGCCCAGTGGAACCTCACTAGTGACAGGTCACCAGTCTGCTATTCACTATTCACTATTACTCTTTATGCTCACCTGTGGGTCAGCTGCTCACCTACCACATGATGTGTTTATCCAGCTGTGGACTGAACATTTTGTCCAGAAGGATTCAGCTGACAGTAAAACTGGATGAGTGGGAACAGAAGAAGCTGTCAAACTCAGCAAAAGAAAAACAAGTTTAGATTGGATGATAATTTATCCTCCTCAACCTAAATTAGGTGTTTTTATAAAAAGTGATTAATTAATGAGCAAATTATCTGTCTTTATAAAGAACAGATGGTGCTGTTAAATACAAACCAAACAAATCTACTTTTCACTCACGTGCAAATCTAAAGGATTAGCTCTTCCCTTGCAGGCGTCATCACCCTTTACTATGTGTATACTTTTTCTAGATACCCATCTAGAGATCTAGCTAGTTTGAGCTGTCACTTATATTCAATAATTTTCCTACGTTCTGACTTTCAAAAAGATATTGTACTAGAACAGTTGTCTTGGCTTCACTGTTACAACGAAGCAACTGCCAAAGTGCTACCCTGAGCAGCTCTGCTGTAACAGTCACCCAAGAGAGTGTCAATCACGCCTGCTGAGTAAGTGGAGCATTAAATTATTTTTTTATGCCTGTGTTGTACATGCTGAATCACTGTCACCATACAATCACAACAGAATACAAAAAAGGGAAGGCAGCCAATTAGTCAAGTCAAGGCCACACAGTCGAGCACAGTACTAATTTGAAAGTGCAGGCTAATTGCTGGACACCAGCATTATGTCACTTAAACCAGATTTATTGCTGAGTCTAGTAAATGCTTAAGAATGAAAAGAACAACAGTTCCTTCCTCTCACCTTGAAAGACTTGAAAATTTGTCTGAGTGTCTGTTAGGTGGGTTTTTTGGCACCCCATCCTTACTGCTAACCTTTTGGAGATCGGTGTAATGAGTACACATTCAATCTACTACTGTCCTCACTTGTCACCACAAACAACCTACCAGCTCACAACCTTTATCAACAGCCACGATAGTTTGCAAGATTAAGCATCTACTCTAAAATGTCTAAAACCATAAAATTCTTCAGAATTGGTTTGAAGACTTTTATGACTGGCTGGCAATGGAGTTTGTTTTTTTCTTTAACTTACATTTCAAATATACCTGACTCTTGACAGCTTTTGCATTGCCTTTTGAGCTAATTTTACTCATAACCATATCTATTCATACCAGCTAGTGATGCCAGCCTTATGTTCCAATTGGCCGTGTTCTCCATAACCATCTTCTCTTTTTCACCTTGATTTGAACCTTGAAGTTATGGCAGCTCTTACTTTCCAAAATTCACTTGCTTTTTAACATTTAGACAAAATTATTATATTACTCTTAATTTGAGCTGGAACAAGGATATGTGCTAATAGTCAGAAAAAACAACCACCAAGAAAACCCGAGCACCTGAAAACCTTTCCCAGCATCCCTTCACTTGTTGCTTTTTACTTGGGTATCTGAAATGCAGATTAAATCACAGTACCATAGAATAATTCAGCTTTGAGGGACCTCTGAAGGTCATTTAACCCAATCTCCTGCTCAAAGCAATTGTATCAGATTGCTCAGGAACTTGTTCAGTCTATTTTTGGATATCTCCAAGGAGAGAAATTCTACATTCTCTCAGGACAGCAGGCATGGAAGATATATAGCAGATATAAATATGACTTCAAGGCTAAGCTAACTTGCAATTATTTGCTGTTTTGAACAAAACAGAAAAGAGTGTATTCCACAACTCCCTAGAAAAAGTCAGATTTTTTATTTTGTCTTTCTTCACAGCATCTCACACTGACCTCTGTTAGATGACAAGGCTGCAGGCACTTCACTTAAATTTCACCACGTTTCACCTTGTTTGACATACAATTTTGCAGTTTGCAGAATATCAGAATCATTGCTTCTGATTAAAACTATTATTTTTAACTGCAGTATTTAAGATAAATATGCAAAAAAGAAAAAAAAGGTTGAACAGAAATATTTAGTCCTCTCCTTTGCAAACCACCTGAATTTCACACTTAGGGCCATGGTTTAGTGGTGGACTTGGCAGCATTAGGTTTCTTAAGATCATCAACTCTTCCAACCTAAATGATTCCATGAGTCTATGCTAGGGAACAGAAGTGATCAATGTACTGTATTCTAATCTGCAAATTTTTCACCATTATTTAGTGATATTTGGCAAGGGGCAGACATTTAAGCAAAATGGGTTGGGGTTGTCCTGTTCAAAAACCACTTAGGTTACTACACATATCTACCAGAAATTTGTTGATTGGTCAGATTTTTTTGTTTGTTTAGAAAGTTTGGGTCAGATTTTACTTCTATTGAACATTATAGTAGAACCTAAAAACAGAAGTCAATCATCATAACCGTCCAGTGATGCATGCAAGTACATTGTCTTTACTTTTTAATGAAATTAAAAGAAAGATGGACAAGGCCACCAGTTATATGACTGTACGTGGCATAGAAGCCAATGTTTTAACATCCAGACAAAACTAGGCATGTTGGAGTCTTGTAAGAAGCTGGCTAATATCCTTTTGTGATATGTGCTGCCATTGCAACCACCAGTGCGATTAATGAAATTTATGCTTTCAGTCTATTCTAACTGCTGTAGTACCATGCATTAGTAGTTCCAGCATTACAACAAAATGAATAATCTGTATTAATTAGTTTTGAGCAAAGGCTTTATACCTAGACTGAAGAATATAGGATTTTCACAGCTAAGCATTTAAATCAAGTAATTTACTCAAAGGGTATACTAGTCTATTTGATAATGAGGTCTATCTACCATCATATATTTCTGCCAGGGCTGCAGGACTGGCTTATCTAAGTGACATGTAGTTTGCAGGAAAGGGGAACACATATTCTAAAAAAAAGAGAGCACAGGTTGTATTTCAAGCATAACTCCTGAATCGTTTCAGAGAAAAGTCACCACTGCTATAGGAACTTCTAAGGAAAGAATGAAATCCACACTCTACTTGCAGCTTGGCTCCTGAGGAATGTGTCCCTCAAGCAACATGTCCAGTAGGCATTTAACCCAAAGGACAACAGCCTGCTTGTCTTCTTTTGAACACAAAGACTGCTGCCTAATTAAAACAGATGAAGTTTTCTTCAGTTGCTAGGGAGTTTGGCAAGTTGTTCTTTTTTTAAGCTGCTCTCCATTTAAATTTATATGTTTTGTTTCTAGACACTGAAATTCTCAAAGAAATTTATTTGAAATGTCTCGTTGGTTTCTTTGTTGTTGCTGGCTCTGAATCCTCATTCTTGCCTAGCTAACTTGATCAGGTCATGACTGAGTAGCATGTTAGGAAGACTGCTATCTGTCTCAGAAAGGATCCAAAATACTCGGAGTTGGTTTTAACATTTTTAACACAATTAATTCAAATTCAAATTTACCTAAATATAAAATATCAGAAGACGAAATTATCCCCAGCTTTGTAAGAAATTAATTTAAATTAAATAGCCCACAAACAAAACAGCTTTATCTTTAACAGAACTGGTTGCAAACAGCTTTACGCAACCTGCTGTTTACACGATGGTTTAAAGGCCTGATTATAACAATTAGCATTTGGCATTTGTGAATAACATTTAATAAAACAAAAAAAATACCAGATTATATTGACAGCAAAGTGATACTGACTCCTTTAAAAAGTAAACAAAATTGTAAAATTTGTGTTAATCCTCATTTCCGTTTGAGCACGAAAATCCAATAACTTTCATTTCCTTAACATTCCTTGAAAAAAGACAAGAAGATGAGAAATCACTTTAATGATACTGTTATGAAGTAAAAAAACAAATGATGGAGCTGTAGCTATGATTACAATTATGACTATGCTTCGGTATCGCACAGCTGATAATTTCCTGGCCTTATGTGGCTTGTGCTACTGCTTGAGTTCAATTTCCTTCAGATAATGTATTTGGGTCCATAATATGTCTCTGGTGAAACCAATAACTGAATCCAGTGGTAATTCCTCAGGGAGTTATAATTTATGGCAATTTTCTGTTCCCACGACTTTTCTCAGTAATTTGTTCCAATGATTAATAGTCCCACCATTAAAGATAAATAATTGTGCCTTACTTCTAATTTAAATGAGCCTGACCTCAGCAGGCAGCCATTTGAGGTTCTTATACTTTTTTCTCTAGAGGAAAGGGGTGCTTTTTACCTGAAGTATCATTCTCCTACTGTATATTCACCTCCTCCTCTCTGGTAGACTGAAATCTCTAAGTCACTTTTTCTAAGACTACATCTTAAGCCGTGACACTCTTTGTGGCACTTTTCTCCATTTCTCCCAAATCTGCATCTCTGTGTTGAAAGTACGGACACCAGATGTGCATGCACTTATCAATACTGGTCATGATAACAAAATCACATCTTTCTTCCTAGCTGTGATCCCATTTTTTTGTTGTATCACTACACAAAGAACTATTGATGACTGCTGATCTACATTCCCCAAAATTCTTTTTGTGCTTCTGTATTACTTCCGAATACATGCTTTTATTTACATTTTTGTGTAGACAGTAAGCCATATCATCAGTCTATCTCTAAACTATCAGAGGAGAAAAAAAGAGCAGAAATCAAAATTCAAATTTAAATCTCAAAGCAAGTACAAAGTTTAACAACTGTAAGATTATAAACTTATGTACTATCTTGTGAACTATCTTGTCTTTGCAGATTTTCACTTCACAGCTCAAAGTTTTGATTGCATTTTGTAATCAAAAGACATAAAAAAAATAAAGGTAAATACAGAAGGTTAAAGGGTAGTAAACTTTATCTGCAAACATATTCACTAATTCACTTGGTTCACCACCCAAAATGAAGACTATGTATACACACATTTTTCTGAATTAAAATATGACATTTATGTCATATTATCAACTGCAGAGAAAAAGACAACAAAACCAGAAAAGAATGCCAATGCAGCAGGAAAGAGTTACACCTTCTCCCTATAGAAATATCACCAAAACAAAGTCATGCTTGCCTGTAAAAAACAATGATACAATTTTTTCTTAAAGACCAGTGTCTTGTAGAAAGTCACTGAAGATTCCCCAAGGAGAACTTGAATTAGAGTCAGAGGCCAAACACAAAGACACGTCTCTGAAACCTAATCCTCTTGCCCATTTAAAATGCTCCTGCAGCTCCTGGTCAGAAAAACACACCACTGGGGTTGCACTGTCAATTTTCCGTGTTTTTCTTTAGTGTTTTCAATACCAAATAACTCAAATATCTGAACCAGTATCAACAGAGCTTAAATAAAATCAGATAACCTTCTCCTTTTGTCCCTCCATGTCATATTTTTTCCCTTTCCAAATTACTACCTTCTGGCATTATCAACCTAACAGTTTAAAAGACAAAAAGACATTAGTAATTTAAGTGTTATTTCTGTGTATTTGTACAGAAATTGGTTGCTTTTCAACTGTCCTTCCAATATGCTCCTATTACAGACATGGATTTAGGTATAACAATGAACCCTGTCTCTTTTCAGACTTAGGTTGAGCCTGAAAGCACAGCATAGTACCCCTTAAGAATGAGTCAAATTTGTTCATAAATTAGCTCTAAAGAAAAATTTAAGCAGTAATAACAGCAAAGCAAGCATATGAACAAAACTAAAAAAGTCTTCATTCAGGAAAACATTTTACCAGTCTTGGTCTGTCACAGGAAAGAACTCCTAAGGGTCTCTCTTGACATGTCTGACAGCTCGTCAGGGTTTCCATAAGGCTTCATGCACTCGATGTCTCTTTGCTTTCTCCACAAACCCTGCTCTTCCCCCTATCCCATGTGGCTTCCTTAGACCCTTAAACTCCAAAATGCTCTATTTTAAAGGCTCAAGTATATTGGATTCTCCTGCCACGTCTGAAAAAACCATTTTCCTCCTCTTTATTTAATCTACAAATGTCATCGCAACTCCAAATACAGATACAGCAACTCCAGGTATGATTCCCGGACCCAGGCAAAAATCTAAGGTATTTTGCATTTTGTTATTTGCAAATGAGATACAAAACTGAGGCACTCACTGTGAACATAAAAATGTCATAAAATGTGTTTATAGTCTTCACAACAACCAGAAAAGCCTTTTAAAAATCAGGGTTAACCTGATTAACCTTCTCTCCACCAGTTCCAGGAGTATTCCTACCTGCTCTTTTTCTGGTCTTTCACCTGAATGGAGCAACTCTGAGGAGGAGAGGTTTTGTATGGGCAAAAACAGATGGGACACAACACTGCAAATTACAAATAGGATGCCAACCTCCCATTCCCCTCTGCTCACCTCTCTTCAACATTAACACAGGTCATGCTAACAGAAAGGTTTGGACAGTCTCGGGCTTATGCTAAGTGCAGGAATGGATTGCCTCCTCATACATTTTTCTCCAGTCTTAGAACTGAATACTATAAATCAATAAACAAGCTGTTAAATTGATTTTTTTTCCCCAGCCAAGACATTAGATGCTGAATTAACAAAGCCTTAAATAAAACAGAATTCCAGTAGAGGAGATTTCACAGTCTGAATTGAATTAACACAGTCAAAAAATTCCCTGAATTTTCACTCCCTTCCACTTTACACTAGGAGCTGGAGTCCAGGAAAATCAAGACAAAACCTGTTATAACAGCAGACTATAAACTTTCCAAACACCTCAGGCAAAATCCTGCATATCATGGTAATGGCTATTAATAACACAGTAAAGCACTATTTTAAATGATTCTTCATACTTTATTCCCTCCCACCTTAGAACTTAATTAGTTGATATATTGATAAACAACTAACCTTTAAAGCTGCTTTTAAAATTCTTGAGTAGATAATCAGTATATTAAACAATTATTATCACATTTATTAATTATTACATCTTAGATTTAGGTGAGGTATACATTTCTATCTGTCTCTTTCAGCTATTTAACAGATGTGTCTCCTGTCACAATTATCAAATGTCCTCAAAAGCCTCCTCCAATACACTTTTGTATGTCACTGGCAATATCAGCTCCCAGTTTTTTGCACAAATATTACATAGTTTGCTTCTTTCTCAGCTGTGCCATACACAGGGTAACTCAGCAAATAAGGAAAACATCAGAATTACTTTTTCACCCCTCAAACACACAGAACAAAATAATACCTTGCAAAATAGTGTAAAAAGAATTAAAGATTTTCTTCAACAATGCAAGCAAGGTTAGAAGTTTTCTAATAGCAACAGTGCACAGCCTAAACATAGCAATCCATACTGAATAATTGTTACAGAAAATTAATTACCTCCTTGCAATAGTGTCAGAATTAATAAATCACCATTAAACCCCCGATACAGTATTTATAAATCGGTTATGTTTTGCTAGCTAGTCTCTGAATACCAGCCCAGTAAGCCCAAACAAGTAAAAGGCTGAACTCTCTCTTTTATTGCAAGAAATCTCTACCTCAACTATTTTATTTTTAAATAATTGAAAACTACAATCCATGTGAAAAATACTTGAGTTCAGGATACACAGAACTCAAAATTAGCTTCCATTGCATAATGAACCAGCTGCCCTCTCAGTTTATTATCACTTGTGATAATAAATGAATAAATTAAAAAAGAAATCCAAATATTTGATTTCATACTGTTCTAACAGAAAACAAGAAGGAAAAAATTATATATATACTGGGTTTTTTTCTGGACTTTGAAATGCACCTAGTGTGTTTTGTTTTAAATGAATTCCTTCAATTTTTCATTTTATTTCACATTGCCCTATACTATCAGGCTTAGTGGTACATAACACACAATTCTTTCCCTTCCCTCAAACATTTGGGATCGTGACCGCGGCATTGTGTTATCTTCACATACATGACACTTCTGTAAGAAAATAGTAGCTCTCAACAATCCTGATTGCCTCTAATGTACGACCGGTAAGTCAAGCAGCATTTGTCAGAACTGTTCCGAGAAGATCTAATTCTCCATTCTCAGGATAGACATTCCATTTTGAAGGATGTCACGTTATAAAACCATGTCAGTCTAGAACAAGGTTTTTCTAAAAAGGATACATTTCCATTTTCTTCAGTCAAAATAAAAATTGGAAAAAAAATTTTTGAACGTTATAAAAGGAAGAAATTATTACATAATCAAGTCACACTTTCAGAGACTTCAAAACTGTCAAAAATACATAATCAGAAATGGAAGAGATGAAACATCTGCTATGTCAATAGAGGGACTCAAAATGATTGACAAGTAGGAGCAAAAAACCCACAAAGTGAAAAACATAAACCTCTTGCATTCCTTTTGCATAGCATTTGTTTCACATTTGGTATTTACTTCCTAGCTACTCCATGTGAACTATTATTAAATAAAAGCCTTCACATCTGATATGCCATGAAACTGCTACAATTACTCTCTGATAATCATGACAGCTACTGTTGACCTTTAGCCATTTGCTGTGATTTTGCATAACAAGAATAATGCATGTGACATTTTTACTACAGGAAAACTTAGGAAAGAGATAAACATTCTAATGATGAGGAGTATTTCTTTGTGGTCCAGGTCTACAGATCTGAGCACCCATAAAGACAGACATGACTACGGTCCCACAATCCATGCCATACCCAGCACAGGCAGCCGAGCCCATTGCTGGAGCACTGTCCATCACCCAGGCCATCCCAATTCTTATAAGCACCATGCTAGGCTTTTGTACAGCACAAAGGCATGTAGCCTGTACTTAGCACTCAGCCGGTAGTGCTTACAAGCATCAAGGTTTCCCATTTAAGTTTATATCTGAGAGAAGTTCCCAGACTCATTTCCTTTCCCCCTTCAACACCATTTCTGCTCCCTCTTCCCTAACATACATCTTCTGGCATCCTGAAGAGGATAACAGCTCTGTTCCCTGACAAAATAGATGCAAACCATAACCAGCATCAATGCAGGAACCATCACTGTGTATAAATTTGACTTTCAACATGGACATAATAAGTGTGATCTTGTAAGCTAGCATTCAAGCTGCCTAAATTCTTTAACAAATAGCAACCTTTGGTTCCAAACAGAAACACACTAGGCTACAAAGCAAATTGCCTCAATCAAAATAATGCAATGCTGAAATGATAATACTGAAATGAGTCTAAGGTTTTGATAGGTCTAGATACCAGCTATCAAGAAAGATGAAAACTTCAGATCAGCCTTTCCTTTTGATGACTTGATTCCTCCCTCTATCTAAGGAAATGGTAAAATTTTACTAGTGCCCTATTTATCTGCCAGTGAAATGTATTTAATTTTCCATTTTCAGCTCTTTTTGTTTAAATCAAGGGGTTAAATGTAAGGCATAAACCAAAGAGACTTCAAAAATCACAATTTACTGCATCTGTGTTTTCTATATGCAAGTTATCTTTGGCAAACATTAATATGTAAAACTTACAGTGAATAATCACTTTTGGGTTGTATTAAAAAACAAGCAGTTACAAAATGAGCATAAACTTACCACCTACTTATACATTTTTGCTCTTCTGGCCACAAGGCATCACAATCTGTACTAGAATCTAATCCAAATGATATGCAATTTACTCTTCTACATATGGGGAAAAAAAGTAATTTAAAAAAATAAATAAAAATCATAAAACCCCCCCAAACAAAAAACAAACAAACAAAAAAACAAACAAACAAAAAACCCCCACTAAACCAGTGAGTTTTTTCGAACAGACGCCTCTTCCTCCCTGAATGTCTGCTTGCACTTTGCATCTCTCAAACATCAAAGTGAATTTTAAAGCCATTGTACCATTAAGTGGCTTTTTTCAGAAATCAGATTATGTAACACCTGTTCATCTCTTTCCCTCCACCTTCTTAGTTTTGGTATCGGACTGAAGAGCTGAACATTGCATGCAAAAAGAGAGCTGTTAACCCCCTTGTAAGTTCACAACCACAAGTCACTTTGCAGAGTACCTTCAGTGTTTAGAGATACCTCATTTCACGATAAAGGGCAGTTAACACCTGTAAAGTAATTATATCTACCAAATGTTGTTGGACTGAAATATGAATATGTAATTGATCCTGCCATCTGTTAATTATAATAGTTGAACCACTTATTTAATCATATACATTTACCTGACATCTACAAACTTTTTAATAGCTTTCACAAATGCTATCCTGGTGCTCAAGCAGAACTAAGGCATCATTTATGAGTCCCACAAGGAAATGACACCATTCTACGTAAGGCCAAATTTAGCAGCAGCTCGAAAAGATGAGGAGGCAGTTGGTGCCAGGCATTCCCCAGCCTGTCTGGCAAACAGCCTCAGGGACCAATGCAGGGTTACCAGGGGAGGCAGGGGCACTGCAACAAGAATGACTGGAGTGAAGATCCAGGGGAGAAGGGAGGAAGATGGTAGGCCAGGATTTGGAGGGAGTGACAGTACAACCTGATTTACTAAGAAAGCTGCCCAAGTATTTCTCAGGTTAATGAATGCTGCTTCTGAACATCCAAAGGCAAGGAACCCATACTACTCACATCACAGATTTGGCACTGAGTTTGCTGTGCTCCCTCTAGCCCTTCCTAAAGCACCTACATCCAGATGAGATTGGTTTAAACCATCACAGAACTGCAAGCAAAATTCAATTTCGCTGTTCTCCAAGCATAACAGGACACACAACTTGCGTTGCCCTTGCTGTAGCATTGAAGGGGGTGTTTGGAGGCAATTTCTGCTGAGAATCTCTCCCACATCTCAGAGCTAGTCTCTTTAGCCCTCCTAGAGCTTCCTGACTTGACACACGCATCCCCCAGCCCAAAGTAACTCCATCCTACCTCCTTCTGACTCCCAGCAGTACTAAAAGCATGAGCAAGGTAGAAGGAAGGAAAAGTCGACCATGACCTGTCTTCCTCATTTGAGGATGGAGAAGGACAAGAGGTTTCCCTCACTAACATACCCAAACTCTCTGCCTTGGATGGTAGCTGAACAGCAGCAGGGCAGCAAATCCACAACCATACCACATGTGCAGACTTTTTACACAGCTTCCCACTCTGCCTGCACCTGCAGCCACCTGGTGGCTAGTCAGAACTGTGCAGCTAGAGTTAGTCTAGGAAAAGTGAAGTATGGAACATAAAATAAGTTACTGGAACACGTAACATGATTTTCCTGAAACTGCTTTAATAACAGAGATGGAATAAAATGGTGCTGTACATGCATTTTTTGGAGATCAGCAGCCTAAACTGCTTTGGAACTTTTGATGCAAATTTCAGTGTCTCTAAGATTACCCTTTTGAGTTTCTGTTGCAAATACAGAGCCACTAAAATGCAAAACAAAGCACTGCTGTTAACCCAGCATTGTTAGAAAATATGACCACAGGTTAAAAAAAAATAATTAAAAGTTAAGGCAGGTTCTTACAATTTACACATTTGAATGGTTATTTTAACAGCCAATACTTTCATGTATCTGGACATATCCACATTTCTTTCTAATAATGGCCAACCTTCGCGAATGAAGATTTGGGAAGGGCTCTCCCCATGTGGGTGTGCCCTTCCAGCCTGCGCAGTGGATTTTTTAGGTGAGGCACAGCGTGTGCAGAACTGGCCCCACATTTCTTTCTTTCTATTATGGAGAAAAAAACCCCTGAACTTTAATTAAGGAACATTTAACTTTTTTAAAATAAAACCTCTTTGTATCAGTGTATCTTTAAAAGTAAGGTAAGAAGCATGCATAAAAATTCATGCAAAAGGATGGCTGTCATCTCACAGAAATCAATTTATAACCTGGTATAATAAAGAGAGCCCCATCTTATCTCTCCATCTTCACAGCTGGTTATATTCCACACTGCTCAAAACTGCTGACCTTTCCTAAAGCTGCCTAAAAATTTCCTCTGCTGCGTGAACATTAATCCAGAACTCACAGTTGAACTCTGCTGGTGATCAAGTTCAAACAGCTGTGACAATGTTTCCAGCCCACTGTGCTGGTGGCAGGACAGCAGCTGCACAGGCACAGGGAATATAACTGGTTGGCTGCAAAAGTCTGAGAAGTACCGGGACAGGTATAACTCAAGGTCATGTCTACCCTGCAAGAGAGCAACTGTCTAACGGGGAAATAATGATATTTTTGATGTGACAAATGCAAATACAGCTCTCAGAAAATCGGCAGCAGCCATATGCTGGACACAAGTAGAGATGTTCTTGTAATATAAAAGTAGGGGGTTTTTAACAGTGCAATTCAAAACACAAAGAAATTAATTCTGAGAAATTTACTCTCTAATTTGCAGCTACTTTCCATATCTGCTGGTTGATGAATTACATCTATTGAATCCTCTAAATAGAGTGAGTTATTTTACTGTTCCTAACATCCAGAAATGGGCTACAAACCCCAGAACCTTACTTAAATCTGGACTACAAGTGCATTTTTTGCTTGGAAAGGCAAAAGGCATGTGGTGCCCCCTTCATTTCCACCGAACATCCTGTATTTGTCAAATTGCCCTGTCTTCTCCTGGGAAGCAGCTGCAGTACACCATTGTGGTTTCCAGGCAGAAATGCAACACATGGGGCTGGAGGCAAGGGTCAGCTGAAATACACATCCAGCCCCTCTCCAGGAGGAGCAAAAGGACTGTAAGAGGCAGGATGGAGGATGCTGTCTTTGAAAAAAGTCAACAGTTACTAGTGGTCCTATCAGAGTGTTAGGGAGTCTGGGGGCTGCCTTAGTGCTGAGAGCAGTGGGGAACTCCTGGGGAAGGATGGGCAGAGCCTCACAGCTTGGGTCCCTAAATATGAAGATGCCATCTTTCTGCACACACCATAAAGACCTCAGATACCTTCAAAAAACTTCTTCAGATATGCAAATGATGTCTCTACAGAAATTAGGAGAAAATTAAGTATGCATTATTTGAATTAATTATGATTAACTCAAATGTTGCAATTAATAAAGAGGTCAGCAAGTAACTTAAAACATGTTCAAGGAATGTGTAAAACAAAGCCCTAGACCATAGATTTCTCTCCCACTGCTGAAAGATTCTCTGTGTAAAGACAACTTGCTAAAACATCAAACTTTTTCTAGAGAAATAAGAAATAAATTGCAGTCATACACTGTGACTTTTTCCAGCAAGGATTAGACAAATTAAGTCAATTTCATCAGGTATCACAAATATATCACAAACTGCTATGGGCTCAAGATTTAACATTCTAGTTATGGTTGTATTGATCTTAACATTTATTTTGATACTAGTTTTCCCTTTTTCTCGATCAAGTGTCACTTTAAAAGCATGTGAAAGGTATTTGGTGAAGACAAGCACTGCTGGGAACCTGGTCAAGGACTACGAATGCTTAGAGGCAGCTGAGAAAGGGAAAAGGGTAATGGTCTGAACACTGACTCAGAAGAAGAAAAAAGAAAACTAATTCGAAACTGGAGATTCAGGGAAGACATTGGCAAAAATCAGTGTAGAGCCAAAGAATCTATTTAAATACACTTACAATACACACCAGCAGCTCAAATGAAAGCATACAAGTTTTCATTACCAATCACTGTAAGAATTTTTCATATTGTTAAAGACAATAAAACGGCAAATTAATTCAGGCAAAGTTATTGAGCTTAGAATTGAACTACATTCTCTGCTTAGGCATTTTTGTAATTAATAGCTGGATTTGATGCTAAACTGCTTATTGCCTATTATTTACTTCCATATGCCAAAGAAGATAACTATGCATTATTTTCACATTTGCCACTCACACAGGCACATAACTTACCACATCAATAGTGTATTAAACACGAAAGAGCAAAATTATTAATTTCCTTCAAGAGTCTTCAAGAGCTTGTTTTTCCCTAGCAGAGGCCTCCCTCACCCTTCACTTAGGCTGAGCTGTGCCTCTTAGTCGGCCTGGAAAGCTACACAGACAGGCCAGGGACTGTTCAGCAGACAGAGCCGTTCATTCTCAACATGGGCCCATATGTCTTAAAGTTTGCTTGTGTTTTTTTTTTGAGTGTACCACTGAGTCTAATAAATTTTATCATTTCCCCCCATGCAGCTACCTTCCTGTATCATTGCCTGTCACAAATACAACAGTACTAATATTCCTAAATATTTTGCAGAATAAGGTTACCACTGAATCCAGTTGTAGCTGAAAACAATGAGCGTCCTGTAAGGTTGTTCATCAGGATCCCAGTGCAGAAACTCAGATGAAATTCTACCAATAGCCATTTGTGAAAGACCGTTTTAATTAGACCTACCTAGAATCTCTCCAAAACTTACTGAGAATCCAGGTTTTTGAGAGTGTAGCCCAATTTCTTTCACCAGAAAGGGTTTCTTACCCTTTCTGAAGTCTTTTGCCTTGTTTGACAGTGAATCTCAACTTTCTGCCAATCCAGTAAGGGACCTACTGCCAAGAGACCCCTTTATTAAATAACTGATTCTTTATGAGACACCCTGGAGCACAATCATCCTCTTCACTGAATGAGCTGAAGATTACTGCTAATGAGACAATTGCACATTATCTTGCCATGCACCCTGAAGAGGAACAAATAAGAGATTGTACCGGCAATCAAAATCTGGCATTTCCTAACTAATAAAAGACTTGACTTTGACACCTCTGTGTAACTTTTACTTCACAGAACATTCGGTGCTATTATGCAGATATCCAGAAGAATCATCAATAGCTTTTGAGCTTTCAAGTCACCAGTGGAGACACCTGCAGCTTTGAGGCAATGGGTCAACAGGGAGGGATTGACAACCTAGTGACATGGAACATCACTTTTCAGGGATCACTTTGTTGTCAGTTCCGCAACTTTATCCTGCATTTAAAAAGTAGTGAGATGTAGTGATCCTGGACTGTATTTCAGGCTCACTTCTCAGCTTTCTCTAAATCTGATGCTTTCTTATCTATCCTCTAGGTTGTCCATGAACCACATGGAATTTTCCTCTTACTTAAAGCCTCTTGCCAGTATTACTTCTCACATATAGACTCTTATTTTGTCTCCAGGCTTCTCATCACAGTGCTTGCCATTCCAGTCTGCCCCACTCACAGAATCACACAATGCCTAAGGTCAGAAGGCACCTCTGGAGATTGTCTAGACCAATCTCTCTGGCTTAAGTGGGGTCACCAACTTCAGCAGGCCATTCAGTGCACTGTCCAGACAGGTACTGAATATTTCCACAGATGGCAATGCCAGAGTCCCTCTGGGCAACCTATTTTCACAGTAAAGTTTCTTCATATGTATTTCCCTTATTTCAGTTGTGCTTACTTGCCTCTTGTTTTCAATGGATACTTGTACAAATAGATAAGTTCCCTCTTAACCTTCACTTCCCTTCTCCAGACTGAACAGTGCCAGCTCTCTCAGCCTCTTCTCCTATGGCAGATACACCAGTCTTTGTGGCCCTAGTCATCCCACAGACTTCCTTTTCCTAGTTCCATCTTCACTGTTTTCTCCAGCTCTATAAACTTTTTTCTTAGACCCCACTCCTCCTGATTCTTGCCCAGCTTTTTCCAGCCTCTGGCTTCGACTCCTCTGCACTGCTTCTTTCCAGATCCTATTCAACCTACGCTCTGTTGAACTGACCTTCAGTCTCTCTTCTCTCCCTCACACAGACTTTCTGCCAAGGTTTTTTCCCAGTTTGCAGGTCTCTTTCATTTTTTTTTCACTCCCCTCCTGTGATGCCAGGGAACTACCAGACTATGAAGAGTGCAGGGACACACACACATATCCCACTGTGTTCCAGGAAACGACTTCCAGCAGTCCAGAAAGTCAGCAATAAAGATGTGCTCACCTCCAACAGTACTGGCCAGTCATGTTCTAATACAGTCAGAATCTACAGGGGGTTAGATTAAGTTCTTAACAAGTCTGTGCTGAGATGTGGTATTGCAACAGCTTACAACTCCAACAGGATTCTCACTTGAATGGAAAAAGCTACTCACTTGACGACAATGCCTTGTGAAGAGTCAAGTCCTTGCTTGAAAGCTTAGGGCCATCTATTTCTTCTATATTTTTGATGCAAACAAACATATAGCACTTAGACCCTGCATCCAGAAAACTCTAAAATCTTTTAGCTGATTTTTTTTCCCATGCAAAGACAACTAAAACTCTAAACACCTGGCAAATGAGAACAAGGCAAGCAATAAACATTTCTGTAACTAATGGTTAGTGGTAGTCAGCTTGGTAAACGCAGCAAATCCCACAGAACAGTTCCTGCACACCTTTATTCTTAATCTTGTTGAGGAAAGATTTGCCATTTATAAAATTAAGTTTTATCAAGCTCTGACAAGACTTACAGGCTTCTTGGGCACAAATACTACCAAAACCAATCCTAAATTAAATTTCATTTTCTTTAGTAAAAGCTAGAAATAGAAGGGGAAATCTGTACATTTTTACGATCTCTTACACCTCTTTTGCCCACATCTATGTTGCCTTTAGTATTTTTGCTTTTTGATGTAAGAAAAGATAATCAAATATATTAATCATGTTTGCACTCTGAAAGAAAAGAAAAAAACACCATCCAAGGGAACTAGTGAAGCATTTTTTCATATATTTATGTATAAGAGTTTACAGAGTGTCATCAGGTAACTCCACATCCAGACAATTGTCATGCCAATCCTGAATATACAGCTCCAATCCAATTGCACAGTAAAAGGTTGCAACAATTCAGTACTTCTCTTTCAGCAGAGTGCAGTTTTTAACTTAACTTTACACAATAGGTTCTTGAGTATATTTAGGATAGGAAATTTTTTTTCTGTCTGTTGTACATTGCCACTAAGGATCCATTTCTAACTAACTCACATCACAGTCTAGAACACTTTTCTTTCTGAGTATAATCTGATCAGTGGAACGATACTTTCCAATATCACTATTTGTAAAAGTGCAGAACAGATTATCCCACAATTTACTTTCTTAATTTAGTGTTGGAATAAACTGCAAGAATCAAGGGAATGGAGGAAATTCAGAAGTGTGAGAATATACACATAAGAAATAACAAGGTGTTTATGAATATTTGTCCTCTTCTATAATCCTCCAAATTTGTAAGCCTGTGTTATTCACAGAACTGCAGGTTGAGACTGTATTTAAGAATAGATCTTGAATTAACTTTTTTTTTTTAACTTCCTTCAAACTTGCATAAATAAATCCATTTATACATTTCCCCAAAATGGATCTCAGTAGAATCTTACTCACTCAAGCTACATTTTGGGGAATTCAGTCCTAAAAATAATGAAACAGCAGGGGAAATGCATCATAAAATATACTGTTCTCACTGGACAGATATAGCATAGCTTTAAATTCTAAGAAAGCTTGTAGCATATTTTGGAAGAGCCAGGAAATCTTGCAAAGTTGGAAACTTTTATGTCAGTCATTCTACATTAAATCTTTGCTCAGAGGTAAAGACAGATTGCTACTCTGCATGGATAAATTAGGAAATACAATGATGAGTAAGACCTCCTCCTCTTCAGAGAAAGTCCATTATACTTTAAAGTAGAAATCTACAATGGATATGCTGTGCAAAAGATGAAGTAATTGCGGCTGCCTTTGTATAATTAAAAACAGTTCCAATTCTGGCATTCTATCAAGCACTAGAATACAAGCAAGTGTTTGTAATCATGGCAGTTTTCCAAATCCAAGATGTGCCTGACAGGAGTAACTCCTTGCCTTGGTAACTAAACATGATCCACTAATGGTGGTGCTTTGAAAGGAAACCCGACCTAATGGAAATCAATAGCAAACTTTGGCAGATCATGTAGGCATTGTTCTCTGTCCTTGTACAGGATGGTGAGTCATTTAGATGCACAAAATTAAGTAATTAGGCACCACTGTTGAAA